>CAUPSL010000074.1:0-67502 GCA_963514005.1 Raja brachyura
GGGGAAGGTGGTGCATCCATGGATAACAAGGGAAATCAGGGATAGTATAAAAACAAAAGATGAGGCATACAAATTTGCCAGAAAAAGCAGCCTACCGGAGGACTGGGAGAAATTCAGAATCCAGCAGAGGAGGACAAAGGGCTTAATTAGGAAAGGGAAAATAGATTATGAAAGGAAACTGGCAGGGAACATAAAAACTGACTGCAAAAGTTTTTATAGATATGTGAAGAGAAAGAGATGAGTTAAAACAAATGTTGGTCCCTTGCAGTCAGAAACAGGTGAATTGATCATGGGAAACAAGGACATGGCAGACCAATTGAATAACTACTTTGCTTCTGTCTTCACTAAGGAAGACATAAATAATCTGCCGGAAATAGCAGTGGAACGGGGGTCAAATAAGATGGAAGAACTGAGTGAAATCCAGGTTAGCCGGGAGGTGGTGTTGGGCAAATTGAACGGATTGAAGGCCGATAAATCCCCAGGGCCAGATAGTCTGCATCCCAGAGTACTCAAGGAGGTAGCCACAGTAATAGTGGATGCATTAGTGATAATGTTTCAAAATTCCTTAGATGCTGGAGTAGTTCCTGAGGATTGGAGGGTAGCTAATGTAACCCCACTTTTAAAAAAGGAGGGAGAGAGAAAGCGGGGAATTACAGACCAGTTAGTCTAACATCGGTAGTGGGGAAACTGCTAGAGTCAGTTATTAAAGATGGGATAGCAGCACATTTGCAAAGTGGTGAAATCATTGGACCAAGTCAGCATGGATTTACGAAAGGTAAATCATGTCTGACAAATCTGATAGAATTTTTTGGGGATGTAACTAGTAGAGTGGATAAGGGAGAACCAGTGGATGTGTTATATCTAGACTTTCAGAAGGCTTTTGACAAGGTCCCGCATAAGAGATCAGCATACAAACTTAAAGCAAACGGTATTGGGGGTTCAGTATTGATGTGGATAGAGAACTGGCTAGCAGACAGGAGGCAAAGGGTAGGAGTAAACGGGTCCTTTTCGGAATGGCAGGCAGTGACTAGTGGGGTGCCGCAAGGCTCAGTGCTGGGACCCCAGCTATTTACAATATATATTGATGATTTGGACGAGGGAATTCAATGCAACATCTCCAAATTTGCAGATGATACCAAGCTGGGGGGTATAGTTAGGTGTGAGGAGGATGCTTGGAAGCTGCAGGGTGATTTGGATAGGCTGAGTGAATGGGCAGATGCATGGCAGATGCAGTATAATGTGGATAAATGTGAGGTTATCTACTTTGGTGGCAAAAACATGAGGGTAGACTATTATCTGAATGGTGGCAGATTAGGAAAGGGGGAGATGCAACGAGACCTGGGTGTCATGGCACACCAGTCATTGAAAGTAGGCATGCAGGTGCAGCAGGCAGTGAAGAAAGCAAATGGTATGTTAGCATTCATAGCGAAAGGATTTGAGTGTAGGAGCTAGGAGGTTCTACTGAAGTTGTACAGGGTTTTGGTGAGGCCACACCTGGAGTATGCGTACAGTTTTGGTCTCCAAATCTGAGGAAAGACATCCTTGCCATAGAGGGGGTACAGAGAAGATTCACCAGACTGATTCCTGGGATGTCAGGGCTTTCATATGAGGAAAGAATGGATAGACTCGGCTTGTACTCGCTGGAATTTAGAAGATTGAGGGGGAATCTTATAGAAACTTACAAAATTCTTAAGGGGTTGGAGAAGCTAGATGCTGGAAGATTGTTCCCGATGTTGGGGGAGTCCAGAACAAGGGGTCACAGTCTAAGGATAAGGAGGAATTCCTTTAGGACCGAAATGAGGAAAACATTCTTTACACAGAGAGTGGTGAGTCTCTGGAATTCTCTGCCACAGAAGGTAGTTGAGGCCAGTTCATTGGCTATATTTAAGAGGGCGTTAGATGTGGCACTTGTGGCTAATGGGATCAGGGGGTATGGAGAGAAGGCAGTTACGGGATACTGAGTTGGATGATCAGCCATGATCACATTGAACGGCGGTGCAGGCTCGAAGGGCCGAATGGCCTACTCCTGTACCTATTTTCTATGTCTATGTTTCTATGTTTCTCTCACCATCTTTCCTTTCCCACTCTCGCTCTCTCCCCTATCTCTCTCTCTCTCTCCCTACTCTCTCTCTCTCTCTCTGCCCTCTCTTTCTCCACCGTAATTTCACCCTCTCGCTCTCTTCTGTCTCTCTCTCTCTCTCCCTCTTTCCTTCCCCCCTCTTGCTCTCTCCCATCTACCTCTCCCCCACTCTCTGGGTCTCTTTCTGCCTCCCTCTATCTCTCTCTTTCCCCTCCCTCTCTCTCTCTTTCTCCCCGTCTCCCTCCCCCTCTGTCTCTGATCTGAAACTCCACCACCAGTGTAGATGTTGACCATCATGGCGACTCTGGATAAGGGCAGATGATGATTTTTTATGGAACGGCCATTTTGTCGCCCTCTGCTGGGAATAGGAGGCAAAAGTCGGCCATCTTGAAACAGGCTCCAAACTTTCGCCCTTTTCGCCCTGTTTCACTTTTTCCTTTTTTTACTTCAGAGATACAGCGCGGAACCAGGCCCTTCGGCCCACTGAGTCCGTGCCGACCAGCAATCGCCTGTTCACCCACTAGTTTTGTTTAGAGATACAACGTGGAATGGAAACAAATATTTGATCCACTCTCTCACTCCGGTCTCTCTCACCTCTCTCTCGCCGTGTCTCTGACATCACTCCCTCTCTCGCCCCATTCTCCCTCCTCTCCATCTGTCTTTCCTCTCTCCCCTCTTTCTCTCACACTCTCTTTCCTGTTTCTCTCTCTTTCTCTCTCCACCTCCCACTCCCTCTCTCTCCCCTCACTCTCTACCCCTTCCCTCGCACCTCTCTCCCTCATCTCTCTCTCCCCGTCTCTCACCCCCTCTCCCCATTCTCCCTCCTCTCTCTCTCTCCCCGTCTCTCACATCACTCTCTCTCCCAATTCTCCCCCTCTCCCTCCCCATCACTCTTCACCTCTCTCCCCACCTTTCTCCCCTGTCTCTCTCCACCCTCACTCACTCTCGCCCCACATTCTCCGCCCTCTCTCTCACTGCTCTCTCTCTCCCTCTTCTCTTCCCTTTCTCTCCCACTCTCTCTGCCTTTCTCTCTCTCTACCTCCAATCTCTCTACCACTCGCTCCCTCTCTCTCTTCCCTCCCCCTCTCTCTCTCTTTCCTTTCCCCCTCTCTCTGATCTGAAACTCCACCGCCAGGGTAGATGTTGACAATCCCATGAATGTTCGTGGATACGGGGGGCGGGGCATTTTGTCACCCTCCAGGAACAGGAGGCAAAGTCGGCCATCTTGAAACAGGCCCCAAACTCTCTCTCCCCGTCTCTCTCCCTCTCTCTCTCTATCGCCCCTATCATTCATTTCCCCTCTCTCTCTCTCTCTCTCTCCACCCTAACTTTCCTTTTTCCCACTCTCTCTCTCCCCCCGACTCTCCCGCCCTCTCTCTCACCCCTATCACTCTCTGACCCCCTCTTTCTCTCTCTCTCTCTCTCCCTCTCACCCCCTTGTGAGAAAAGGGTTAACAGACATGGTTGATTTAAACTAGGAATATAAAAATATAGCTTAGAAAGAAATAAGGTTTCAACAAAGCCAGACTGTTAGTGGAATAGAAAGTAACGATAGATGGAACAGAGAGAAATTTAAGATAAAAAGTAACAAACAGATAGAAACTTCAGTATAAGCCTTTGACGTCAGGAGATGTTCCGAGACATTCCTGGACTTTCTCGTGGCGATGTGGGCTTTATGTTATAATTAAAAAGAGGCAAAATGGGGAGGAAAAAGGGTGTGGCTTAATGTAATTAAATGTATAAAGATAGAATACATCCTGACCCTCGGTGTGCCTCTAGGGGACAGCAAAGGAGAGGCGCCAATTCTGCAGAATATTATCTTAATAAAAGCTTCTTTGCTGACCTTGTCTCAAACAGCGTTTGTGATTTTTGATATCTCACATCCTTCTCTCCCCACTTCTCTCCCACCTCTTTCTCCTATCTCTCTCTCTCCCATATCCCCACTCTCCCCGCCTCTCTCTCTCGCCCCTCTCTCCCCTCTCTCTCAGCCCTCACTCTCTCTTCTCTCTCAGCCCTCTCCATCACCCGCTCTCTCTCCCCACCTCTCCCTCTACTCACCCTCTCTCTCTCTCATCTTCATTTCTTCCCCCCTCTCGCTCTCTCCCCTATCTCTCTCCCTTCACCCCTCTCCCTCTCACATCTCTCCCTCCTCTCCCTCTCCCCTCTCTCTGATCTAAAACTCCACCACCAGTGTAGATGTTGACCATCATGGGACTGGATAAGGGGGGGATGGTAAATTTTCATGGACACCAAACTCTCTCTCCCCATCTCGATCTCCCTTTCTCTCCCTCGCCCTCTTTCCTTTCCCCCCTTACTCTCTCGTCCCCTGCCTCTCCCCTCTCTCTCTCTCCCCATTCTCCCCTCGCTCTCCCACTCTCGCACCCTGTTTCTCCACCTCCCACAGTCTCCCCCTCTCCACTCTTTCTCCCTCTCTCCCCATTCTCTCTATCCCTCTCTCCTCTCAAACTCTCTATCTCCCTCCTCTCTCTCCCAGGAGGCAAAAGTTGGCCATCTTGAAACAGGCCCCAAAGTCTCTTTCTCCCCATCTCTCACCGTCACCCTCTCTCTCTCCCCAACTCACACTGTCACCCTCCCTCTCTCCCTCTCTCTCCCCGCCTCTCACTGTCACCCTCTCTCTCTCCCCCCTCTCACTGTCACCCTCTCTCTCCACCGTCACTCTCGTCAACTTTATTTGTCACATACACATACAAGATGTGCAGTGAAATGAAACTGTCAATGCCTGCGGGATTGTGCAAAAACAACAGAACACAGAACAGATCAGAACAGAACCAGTATCTACATTTTAGATAAAAATGAAAAAAAAAGACATCACACAACAGTATCCCTGGTGAGATTAGTCCCTGGTCCTGATGGCCTGTGGGAAGAAACTCCGTCTCATCCTCTCTGTTTTCACAGCGTGACAGCGGAGACGCTGCCTGAACGTAGCGGCTGGAACAGTCCGTTGCTGGGGTGGTAGGGGTCCTTCATGATCTTGTTGGCTCTGGATCTGCATCTTCTGTTGTATAGGTCCTGCAGGGGGGTGAGTGTCGTTCCCATGGTGCGTTCGTTTGAATTGCCTTGCAGTATGTGTTGTCCATGTCAGATCCTCTGTGATGTGGACTCCCAGGTATTTAAAGCTGCTCACCCTATCCACAGTAGTCCCCATTTATCCCCAGTGGTGTGTACATCCTCGGATGTTGAGCCCTTCTAAAGTCCACAATCAGTTCCTTAGTTTTAGTGACATTCAAGAGGGGGCTGTTGTCCTGACACCAGAGTGCCAGATCAGCCACCTCCCCCAGGTAGGCCTTCTCATCGTTATCGGAGATCAGGCCCACCACCACAGTGTCATCAGCAACCTTGATGATAGAGTTGGAGATGAACCTGGCCACAGTCATGTGTGTATAGGGAGTACAGTAGGGGGCTGAGAACAAAACTCTGGGGGATCCTGTATTCAGGGTGAGGGGGATGGAGATATGTCTCCCCATCTTGACCACCTAGGGACTGGCGGTGAGAAAGTCCAGGACCCAGGCACACAGGGAAGTGTTCAGCCCCAGTTCCAGCAAGGCTGGTGGGAACTATAGTATTGAAAGCTGAACTGAAATCAGTGAACAGCATCCTGACATAGACGGCAGTGGAGGCCAAGTCAGTGGATAAGGCAGAGATTTAGGAGGTTTCCGAAATTTAGGTTGTGGTTGGAGTTGGAGTCGGGACTTTTTTACTGACTCCGACTCCACAGCCCTGGAGGCAGTATCAATGGAGAGAAGGAATAGGCGACGTTTCGGGTCGAGACCCTTCTTCAGACTGATGTTGCTGGGGAGGTGGGAAAACGATAGGAAGAGGCAGTGATAGTAGGATGTCGGATGTATTTCCGGCATCTCCCTTCCGTTTCTAGATCTCACCATCTCCATCGCAGGCAACAGACTACTGACCGACATCCGCTATAAAACCCACTGACACCCATAGCTATCTTGACTACACTTCTTCCCACCCTGCCTCCTGTAAGGACTATCCCCTACTCCCAATTCCTCCCTCTACGCCGCATCTGTGCCCAGGATGAGTTGTTCCAGACTAGGGCACTGGAGATCTTCTCATTCTTTAGGGAACGAGGGTTCCCCTCTTCTATTATAGATGAGGGTCTCACCAGGGTCTCCTCTGTATCCCGCAGCTCCGCTCTTACTCCCCATCCCCCTGCTCGTAACAAGGACAGAGTCCCCCTTGTCCTGACCTTCCACCCCATCAGCCATCACATACAACATATAATCCTCCGACATTTCCGCCACCTCCAACGGGATCCTACTACTGGCCACTTCTTCCCATCTCTGCTCCTTTCTGCTTTATGTGTTCCCTCTGTAACTCCCTAGTCCATTCGTCCCTTCCTACCAAAACCACCTCCTCCCCGGGTACTTTCCCCTGCAACACCTGTCCCTTTACCTACCCCCTCAACTCCATCCAAGGACCCAATCAGTATTTCCATGTGAAGCAGAGATTCACCTGCATCTCCTCCAACCTCATCTACTGCATCCGCTATTCCAGGTACCAACTTCTCTACATCGACGAGACCAAGCGCAGGCTCGGCGATCGCTTCGGTGAACACCTCCGCTCAGTCCGTGTTAACCAACTTGATCACCCGGTTGCTCAGCACTTCAACTCCCCCTACCATTCCAAATCTAATGTTTCTGTCCAGGGCCTCCTCCATTGTCAGAGTGAGGCCCAGCGCAAATTGGAGGAACAGCACCTCATATTTCTCTTGGGTAGTTTACACCCCAGCGTTATCAACATTGACTTATTTAATTTTAGTAGCCCTTGCTTTCTCCCTCCCTCTACCAGTTCTCTCACGAGTCCTACTATCTTCGCCTCTTCCTTTCCTTTTCCCACCCCCTCCACCGACATCAGTCTGAAGAAGGGTCTCGACCCGAAACGTCACTTCTTCTTTCTCTCCATAGATGCTGCCTCACCTGCTGAGTTTCTCCAGCATGTTTTGTCTACCTTCATTTTTTCCAGCATCTGCAGATCTTTCTTAAACACCTCCCATCCATTGGCTTAATTTACACCTCACGCTGCCTCGGCAAGGCCAGCAGCATAATCAAGAACCAATCTCACCCTGGCCAGTCCCTCTTCTCTCAGGGAAAAGGGACAGAAGTGTAAAAATTCAAACCTCCAAACTCAGAGACAGTTTCTTCCCAGCTGTTATCAGGCAACTGAATCATCCTACCACAACCAGAGAGCAGTCCTGAACTGTTAAAGAAGGAACTGCAGATGCTGGAGAATCGAGGGTTACACAAAAAGCTGGAGAAACTCAGCGGGTGCAGCAGCATCTAAGGAGCGAAGGAGATAGGCGACGTTTCGGGTCGAGACCCTTCTTCAGACTGGTCAGGGATCAGGGAAACGAGAGATATAAACAGTGATGTGGAGAGATAAGGAACAATGAGTGAAAGATATGCAAAAACGTATTGGTGATAAAGGAAGCAGACCATTGTAAGCTGTTTGTGGTGTGAAAATGAGAAGCTAGTGCGACTGGGGGGGGGGGGAGGTGGAGAAGGAATGTCAGGGCCAGAGGGCTGAGGGAGAGGTGGGGGGAGGCAGTCTGGGTTAACAGAATTGAGAAAATTCAATGTTTAAGCCCAGAGGATGCAGACTCCCCAAGCGGAATATGAGGTGCTGTTCCTCCAACTTGCGGTGTTGATCACTCTGGCCGTGGAGGAGGCCCAGGACCGAGAGGTCGGATACGGAGTGGAAGGGGGAGTTGAAGTGCTGAGCCACCGGGAGGTCGGGTTGGTTATTGCGGACCGAGCGGAGGTGTTCGGCGAAACGATCGCCCAGCCTCCGCTTGGTCTCACCGATGTAGATCAGCTGGCATCTGGAGCAACGGATGCAGTAGATGAGGTTGGAGGAGGTGCAGGTGAACCTCTGTCGGACTTGGAATGACTGCTTGGGTCCCTGAAAGGAGTGGATGGGGGAGGTGAAGGAACAAGTGTAGCATCTCTTGCGATTGCAAGGGAAAGTGCCCGGGGAAGGAGTGGAGCGGGAGCGAAGGGAAGAATTGACGAGGGAGTTGCGGAGGGAGCGGTCTTTGCGGAAGGCAGACAGGGGGGGGAGATGGGAAGATGTGGCGAGTGGAGGAGTCACGTTGGAGGTGACGAAACTGGCGGAGGACTATCTGTTGTATGCGCTGGCTGGTGGGGTGAAAGGTGAGGACCAGGGGGACTCGGCCCTTGTTGTGAGTGGGGGAATGGGGAGAGAGGGCAGTGTTGCGGGGTATGGAGGAGACCCTGGTGCGAGCCTCATCTATAGTGGGGGAGGGGAAACCCCGTTCTCTGAAGAACTAGGACATTTGCGATGACCTGGTGTGGAACACGTCATCCTGGGAGCAGATGCGGCGTAGACGGAGGAATTGGGAATAGGGGATGGAGTCCTTACAGGAAGCAGGGTGGGAGGAAGAGTAGTCCAGGTAGCTGTGGGAGTCAGTTGGTTTGTAGTGGATGTCAGTCAGGAGTGTATCACCTGCAATAGAGATGGTGAGGTCAAGGAATGGTAGGGAAATGTCGGAAATGGTCCAAGTATATTTGAGTGCCGGATGGAAGTTGGTGGTGAAATGGATGAAGTCAGTCAGTTCTGCGTGGGTGCAGGAGGTGACACCAAAGCAGTCGTCAATGTAACGGAGGTAAAGGTCGGGGGTGGGGCCCTGGTACGCCGAGAACAAAGATTGTTCGACGTGCCCGACAAAGAGGCAGGCGTAGCTAGGGCCCATGCGTGTGCCCATAGCTACGCCTTGTGTTTGGAGGAAATGGGAGAAATCAAAAGAGAAGTTGTTGAGGGTAAGGACCAACTCCGCTAGGCGGAGGAGGGTGTCAGTGGATGGGTATGGGTTGCTCCTCTGGTCGAGGAAGTACCGGAGGGCTTTGAGACCATCCTGGTGGGGGATGCAGGTGTATAGTGACTGGACGTCCATGGTGAAGATGAGAGGATGGGGGCCTGGACAGCGGAATGTGCGGAGCTGACGGAGAGTGTCTGAGGTGTCTTGAACATAGGTGGGGAGGGATTTAACAAAGGGGGATAGGATGGAGTCAAGGTATGTGGAAATGTGTTCGGTGGGGCACGAACAGGCAGAGACAATGGGTCTGCCGGGGCAGTCGGGTTTGTGGATTTTGGGGAGAAGGTAAAATCGGGCTGTGCGGGGCTGGGGAACGATGAGGTTGGAGGCTCGGGGGGGTAAGGAGCCTGATTTGATGAAGCCGGTTATGGTGCTCGAGATGGTGGCCTGGTGCTCGTCAGTGGGGTCATGGTCCAGGGGTAAGTAGGAGGAGGTGTCCGAGAGTTGGCGCGTGGCCTCTGCTTTGTAGAGATCGACGCGCCAGACTACCACAGCACCTCCCTTGTCGGCGGGTTTGATAACCCAGTCTGGGTTGTTGCGGAGTGAGTCGATGGCAATACGTTCGGAGGGGGAGAGATTGGAGTGAGACAGGGGAGTGGAGAAGTCGAGGCGGTTGATGTCCCGACGGCAGTTCTGAATAAAGAGTTCTAAAGCTGGAGGGCCACGAGGGGGGGGGGGGTCCACGAGGAGGGGGTACGTGGGAGACAGGAAAAGGGATCATCAGTGGGGGGCGAGGACTTGTTCCCGTGGAAAAACGCTGTGAGGCGGAGGCGACGGTAGAAGAGCTCCAAGTCGTGGTGGGCGCGAAACTCATTGAGGTGGGGACGGAGGGGGACAAAGGTAAGACCTCTGCTGAGGACCGACCTTTCGGTGTCGGAGAGGGGGAGGTCCGGGGGGATGGTGAACTCGCGGCAGGGATGGGGGTTGTGGCTGGAGGAAGGCAGGTGAGTGGACTGAGGGCGGAGCGTTGTGTGGTGGGGGGGTGGAGGGTGGTCAGGGGGTGGGGGGGTATGGGGGCTGTGGTGTGGGTGGGAAAGAGCGGGGGTTACATGGTAGGAGGGGGATGGGGAAGACCCAGTGGAATAGCCACTGAGGTCACCGGGGCTGGGGAGACGGGCACTAGGACCCAGTTCCGTTAACAACAGAGTGGTGGGAGGAGTGAACAACGTGGAGGCTTCAGGCCCGCTGCACAGTCCAGTCTGTAGGTGAGGCGACGGCTGCGGGCTGCTGGAGGGCGGTGGAATGTCGTGGGTCGGCGGGCCCGAAGGTAGGAGTCCGCGGGCAGTGGAGTCGGTGTCGGCGGGCGATGCGTGTGTGGTCCCGGTGGGCGAGTGGTCGGTGTGGCGGCAAGGTTCAACCCGCCCGGTGAGGCGGCGAGAAGAGTGGGGTGCGGTGCGGCGGCCATGTTCGGGGGGCCCCGGTCCGGCGGCGATGCAAGGTGAGGCGGGTGCGGCTCTGGTCTTCGGCGGGCCCAGTACAACGGCGATGCTGGATGGGCCCGGTGCGGCGATCAGGGTAGGTGGTCCCGGCGGACGGCGAGGTTCGGCGGTCGCGTTGTGTTGGTGATGGGCGGTGGAATCGGGGAGGGTGAGATAAACAGAGTTACCGGGCAGGCAGCGGGGCTGGGCGGCATCGGTAGGCAGGTGGATGTCGGCGGCAGCATCGGCGTGGAGGTCGGTGAAGGCTGCGTCCTGGTGAGTCCTGGAGGTGCTCCTGGTGGCCAAGATGGCGTCGGGGGACTCAGGCCGGAGGCTCGGGCCAGAGTTGGGGCCCGGGGCCTGCGGGCGGTCGAGTCGGGGATTGTCGTTAGCTGGAACGGCCTGGAGGCGGGCTAATTTCAGGTCCTTGGTGGAGGTAAGATGGGACAGGAATTGCTGATTGAAGCGGTGGATCTTCCGGAGGATGTAGTGTAGTTGGGGTCCGTTGCAGGTCTGGGTGAGTGAGGCCCGAAGATTCGGGAGAGCCAATGCGAGATCCTGCTGGTGCCGGCGCATTGCAACCAGGGTGGATCTTAATGCCCGGTTGGAGAATTGTACAGTGTGGCGGCGGATGGCCAGTCGGTACCGATAGTCCTGAACGACTATCTTCCTCATTGGTGTTCCTCGGACTATACTTGATCGGACTTTGCTGGCTTTACCCTGTATTAAATGTTACTCCCTTATCATGTATCTATACACTGTAAATGGCTTGATTGTAATATTTGTCATTCCACTGACTGTATCGTACGCAACAAAAAGCCTTTCACTGTACGTCATTACAAGTGACAATAAACTACACTAAATCTCGGCCTTTTGGCTAAGATCAAGTGTAGTATCTGTTCTTACACTTGTTGGAGTGAAGGAGACTATCTGTTCTTATTAGAACGGTTCTGGCGGCCCCTTGGGATTGCGGAGCAAACTTGTTGAAGAGGAATCGGTCGGCTGCAGGCTTAGAGGTGGGTCCATGCTGGTTGGGTAACCAACCTAACACCTCATTGAGCCACGATGTCAGCAGGAGCAGGAGCAGGAGTACAGGGTATTTGGAATACCCTGAGAATAAGCATCAGGGACATCAGCGAGGGGACCCTCTTCTCACGAGACCTGTTTGTGAAGAAGGTCTTGCTAGGGGCCCTCAAATTTGAGCCCAAGGGCATCTACTGCCTCCAGGATTTCCCGGGTAACGGATATTTTGACGTTACCTTCAAGTATCCCACGGGATGGGAGAAGGTGATGGAAGACTTCAGGGAGAGGGGGAATGAAGCTCCGCTATCGCTGCTCAAATGCAGCCGCTCTTCACCCTCCCCACTCGAAAGGAAAAATTGATCACGGTGCACATGTTCAACCCACATGTGCCGCTAGTTGATGTCCTCACCTTCCTTCCTTGCTCGCTACGTTGAGGGAACAGGGAACTGTGTGGATGTGAAGGACGTGCATGGGATTTGGACGAGCAAGAGGCAAGTTAAGGTGAAGTTGAGGGTGGACAAGGACGGAGAAATTGTCCCCCCCCCCCCCCTCGGTTTTCGCGATCGGAGGAAACCGAGGCTACCTGAGCTACGTAGGGCAACCCAGGCTGAGCAGGAAATGCAACAAGCCTGGGCATGTGATGGCCCAATGCACAGCAGTTGTCTGCAAAAACTGCAAGATGGAGACAAAGGACTGTCAGGCCAGCAAGAACTGCAACCTGTGCGGGGAGGCAGGCCACCTTTACAGGGCTTGCCCTACAAGAGCCTGCACCTATGCACAGGCGACAATAGGGGCTGCTGCCAGCACTCCCAAGGTGGGTGAAGCACCCCCCACCAATACCAAGACCCCAGTAGAGAAAGGGAACGCAGATGAGGACAGCCCAACCACCTTGAAGCCCCAACTGCCAGAAGGAGACGCCCAGCATCTTGCCCAGGAGGGAAAGTCAATGGAGGAGGAGGAACAGAAGGAGAAATGGACAACGGTGACGTTCAAGAAGCAGAGGGCTCAGCCCAAAGAGCCGAGGCCGCAAAGGACTGGTAAGTCAAAAAGTAAACAACAAACAATATGTATTTCTATTACAGAAGGCAGCAACCTCTCCTTATCGTCAGAGGATGAGGCGACCGGGAAGTCCCAACGAGGGAGACAGTGGATGAAAATGGGGGAAGAGAAGAGGCCACGACGATCACCTCCCGCCCCAGGAGACCGAGAGCAGAGAAGCGGCCGAAGGGCTCCAGCCCCAGGACACCAGGAGCAGTGCAGCGGTCGAGGGGCTCCAGCCCCTGGAGACAGGGATCATCACAGCAGCCAATGGGCCCCAGCTCCGGGCAACCGGGAGCAGCACAAAGGCCGTTGGGCCCCAGCTCCGGGTGACCGGGAGCAGTGAACCAGCCACCGTGACCCAGCTACAGGAGACAGAGGAAGCCGTGTGCCCAAAAGGGGGTGGAACGAGAAGGCCCCCTCAACGACACCATTGGTTGCGCCACCAGAAACCCGCCTCGTCGCTGGATTCCTGAGCCCAGGAAAGCTGAGGCAATTCACCGAAGCGGTGGGATTGAGGGGACACGGAAATGGTCAGTGAGTCTAAAGACAATGGAGCTCAAACTGGCATGTTTAAACGTGCGCAGTATAAAGACCACTGCGCGATGTGTGAACGCCTTACAGTACCTGGCCAAGGGCAAGGCAGATGTGACTTTTCTTCAGGAGTGCGGGCTGCCACACCTCCGCTGCTATCGGAGGTGGTCGCGATGGTGGCCCCACGGACTGTCGGTGTGGTCGGGGGGCAATGACTGTCGTGCTTCCGGCCTGGGGATTTTGCTGCGGGGAGGGAACTTCGCCATCAATGAGGTCAGGGAGGTGGTTGGGGGGCGTCTCCTTGTGGTGGATGTTATGTACCGTGCGTCTCCGCTCCGGCTGATTAATGTGTATGCCTCACCCACGCAGAGCGAGCGGCTGGCCGTTCTCCAGCAGCTACCTGTGCTGCTGGCCACGTCCCGGCAGCTCGTTCTGGCCGGTGACTTCAACTGCATCATTGATGCGGCTGGACGATCCGGCAGTGCCGACAGCAGACTGGACAGCACGTCCAAGTTCCTGATGGAGATGGTGAAAGACGCAAAGCCGCACGATGCCTTCAGCGACCCTGCAGGCGGGTCCCAGCCGCGGTTCACCTGGTCGAGTCGGACGGTTTAGCCCGATCTCGGGTAGACTTCACGATGAAGGCCTTCACGACTTCACGATGAAGACTTCACGACTTCACGTCTTCACGATGAAGGCCATCACGGTGAGACACACTGACCTCACGCCGGTGTTCTTCTCCGACCACGGCCTCCTTCAGGCTTCCTGTCACCTACAGGAGGACGGAAGGCAGGCAGGGGACGTGGAAGTTAAACATGATGCTGTTGACCACAGAGAACATCAAGGAGCTAAAGAGGGACTACACATGTTGGAGAACGGTGAAGCCCCTCTTTGACTGCCCCACACTCTGGTGGGAAGCAACCAAGGAGAACATTAAGAGGTTCTTCATAGGTAAAGGGGTTCAGAGAGCAAGACAGAGTCAGAGGGAATTGTGCCAACTCCAGACAGATTTGCAACAACTGCTCCTTCTGCAGTCGAGAGGGGTGGATGTGAGGGAGGAACTTAGAGATATGAAGGACCGGCAAGCTCGGTTCTTTACCTCTGAATCCTCCAAGATGATCTTCCGATCCAGGGTCCGCCATGTGGAGCAGGTTGAGACGTGCTCATATTTCTTCTTCCATAAGGTTCACAGAGGGAGCTCTGTGATGAACAGCCTTAGGGAGGAGGACGGCTCGGTAGCATCCTCACAGACAAACATGCTGAGGATCTGCAAATCCTTTTACACAGATTTGTATGACCAAAAGGCCACAGACAGTATCTGCTCCCAGAACTTCCTGTCCTCGAACATGGAGGTCTTGGAGAACAGCAAGCGGGAGAGTCTGGACCAACCACTGACCCTAGAGGAGCTGAGTGGCTCCATCCGTTCCTTTGACTCTCAAGTAAAACTCCCAGAAGCGATAGCTTACCGGCCGATTTGTATTCGGCTCTGTGGGACTAGATGGGCCCGGACCTGCTAGAAGTGTACAACGACATGCTTCTAGCTGGTAGCAAGTCAGACTCCATGAGGAAGGGCAACATCACCCTAATCTACAAGCAGAAGGGGGATATGAAGGACATAAAGAATTGGAGACCCATAACACTCTTGAATGTAGACTACAAGATCCTGTCTAAGGCCATCGCCAACCGGCTCAAGTCTGCTCTGGGACAGGTGATCCACCCGGACCAAACTTGTGCTGTACCTGGCAGGAAAATCTCAGACAGCCTAGTGCTGCTGAGAGATGCCATCGCCTACGTGCAGGATAGACGGTTGGATGCCTGCCTAGTCAGCTTGGACCAGGAGAAGGCCTTCGACAGGATTTCGCACACGTACACGAGGGACGTGCTCTCCAAAATGGGTTTTGGGGAGGGAATCAGGAATTGGATCAAACTGCTCTACACCAACATCCGTAGTGCCGTCCAAATCAATGGGTGGGAATCAGACAGTTTCCCTGTGAGGTCTGGAGTCAGGCAGGGTTGCCCTCTCTCTCCTGTCTTGTTTGTCTCCTGTTTTGAACCCTTTGCCGAATCCATCAAGAAGGATGCGAGCATAAGAGGAGTGACACTTCCCGGCAGTGGGGGCATGGAAGTAAAGACTTCCCTGTACATGGACCATGTCGCTGTCTTCTGCTCGGATCCATGGTTGGTCCGCAAACTGATTAGGATCTGCAAGCAGTTTGAGTCGGCCACGAGACCCATAACAGTCTGGGATCTGTCGGGCCCTGCTCTTTGAGATCTGTCGGGCCATGCTCTTTGGCAACTGGCCCGACAGATCTTCCGTCCCCTTCACCATCAAGCCTGACTTCTTGAAGGTGCTGGGGATCTGGTTCGAGGGGGCTGAGGCGTGTAACAAGAATTGGCTGGAGCGGATAGCCAGGGTGGGGAGGAAGCTGGAGCTGTGGAGGCAACGCTCCCTCTCCATAACGGGAAATCACGTCATCAGGTGTGAGGTGCTCTCGGGGCTGCTGTACTTGGCACAAGTGTGGCCTGTCCCTCCCTCCTATGCCACAGGGATCACCCGGGCCGTCTTCCAGTTTATCTGGGGGTCGAGGATGGACCGGGTGCGACGGGCCACAATGCACAAGTCAGCAGACAGCGGGGGTAAAAGCGTGCCCAACGTTGCTCTCATCCTGAAGGCCACATTCGCGTGTGGCTGCATCAGGCGGAGTGTAGAGCCAAGGCACGTGGGCACCAAGTGTCACTACCTGCTGAGGTTCTACCTGTCCCCGGTGTTGCGAAGGATGGGCCTGGCGCAGATGCCACGCAAGGTGCCAGTCAGCTGGACACTGCCGCCCCATCTGTTGTCTGTGGAAAGGTTCTTCCGGACCAACACCTTTGACCACATGTCCATTGGGCAGTGGTCAGCACAGAATGTCCTGCAGGCACTGCAGGGAAAGGACTCGATGGACCCGGTGGCGTTGTTCTCTGAGCAGACTGCCCAGCTTGTCTGGCAAAATGCCTCATCGCCAGAACTCACCAACAAGCACCCTGGCTTGGCTGGCGGGGAGGGGAGCCCTCCCAGTCAGGTTCCGACGGTGCAGGAAGGATCTAACTGCCAGCGCACGCTGCCCTCGAGACGGCTGCTATGGAGAGGAGACGGTTGCCCACCTCTTTGTAGAGTGTGGATTTGCCCAAAGAGTCTGGAGAAAAATGCAAGGGTCCCTGGTACGCTTTATTCCAAACAACTCCGTCACAGAGGACTCTGTGATTTATGGACTGCTCCTAGGGACACATTCAGAGACTGACATCAAGTACTGCTGGAGTGTCACCAACTCGGTGAAAGACGCTCTCTGGTCCGCCCGAGCATTGTTCACCACCCAGCAGAGCGAGATGTCCGTCGGGGAATGTTGCCGACTGGCCCACTGCAGACTGCAGGAGTACGTGCTGAGGGACGCACTGAAGCTCGGTGCAGCCAACGCCAAGGCTCGGTGGGGGAGGGCCACAGTCTAAGGTCCTTCCACAGCTGGACATGGGGGGCACGGTATGGTGGAGACGCCCCTCAAAATAAGGGAAGTTATCCCATGCCGTGGGGCCACATGTGTGGCACGAGTGGGGGATCGATCCGCAAAATTTGAGAAATGTATATAGACTGTATGGAACAATTTGTATAGCCTCCGAACATGTCGGATGGATTTTTCGCACGGTTGATGTATTGTATATATTTATTAATTGAATAAAGTATATTTTGAAATATAAAAAAAAACAAAAAGCCTTTCACTGTACGTCATTACAAGTGACAATAAACTACACTAAATTGTTATTATCAATCAAGTATTTATTTCTTGTGAATCAAACAGATCTTTTATATCAAGAACAGAGAACAGAACAGCATAGGAACAGGCCCTTTGGCCCATAAAGTCCATGCTGAACACGATGCCAAATTAATCTCATCTCCTCTGCCTGCAACGTGACCCGTACTGGAGCTTGGGGTCGAGGGGCTCGGTAAGGAGAGGCGTGGGGGGAACTGAGGCCGTCGTTCACCAACAACTGAGCTCAGCCGCCCGCTGATTTTCCACCAAAGTATCAGGTTCAAGGTTTGTTGTTCCAGGCAGCTTCAAAGACATTGCTGGCTATTTTTCCCAAAGAAGAGTGGGAAGAGATAAGTGACTGGGAAATTCTCCGTTATAAGAACATGAAGCGGAACTATGAAGCCATGCTCGCCATTGGTTTGGAGAAAATATTCTTCAGATGTTTTCCTCTTTAACCTTTTCTCGTGATGCAATAAAAAGGCACATGAATTTTCAACAAAAAGCTGACATGAGTTTTCTTCCCACATGAAATCTAATTAGGTTTGTGCTTTCTGAGACCATAGGGGTCAGGTCCTAACATTTCTCTCCACTGGTTCACTTTGAGAATATGTCTGAGGATATTGGACATTCCTGTTCTTTGATAACGTAACTTCTATTGGCTTCTGCTCTGTCTTTACCTCCCTGTAATTAACACAACAGCATCTTCTGTGTCTCCTTCTCGGGGCAGCATATTTAAGATTGGATTTGGGCCGTGGTTGGAAACATCTCCGGCCTTTGAACTGACTTTACTGATAAACTACACACACGTGATGAGTGTTAACCACTGTTGTCCACTTCACCTTTGCCTCTGTGTTCGAGGTTTGTGAACTGTGCCAGAAAGGAGGAGAAGCAGAACCTTGTTGCCTTCCAGCACCGGGTAAACATTTACCGTCATCCCTGCCCTCACTGCACAGTTGCACTTACCACAGTGGAGTTCCTTATACGACACTCAATGCATTCTGAAGCTTCCAGACCAACGTCAGCTGGACAACCTTCTGCCTCCGGTGTGAACCCAGACTCGCAATGTAAACGTGGGCAGAATCCGTTCACACGATCTGACGGAAGGAGTGGAATTGGGAAATCAGGTGATCTTCAAGCACGGACAAAGGACAGACGGCATGAATGTGCAGAATGTGGGAAGTGTATGACATGGGCAGGGCATCTCCACCTACACCAGCAGACCCATACCGGATACAGGCCGTACAAAAGCACAGTCTGGAAGAAGAGGTTCAGAGTCCTGCTCCCTCCATCGGCACCAGAGGATGGTCAAGGAAAGAGCATCACGTCTACAGGGTTAAGGAAAGAGCATTCACATCACGGCCTTGTTTGCACCAATTTTTCAACATCACGCACAAGAAGCGCAAGACAGACGCCATTGTATGCAGATGCCGAGACTGGTGTTCAGCTCTGGCTGAACAACTTCTAATCTTGTGTGTGGACTCGATAAGAAGAAGACCCACACGGGATAGCGGCTGTAGGAAGAGTTTCACAGGCTGCATGGATGTGTAGAATGTGGGTAGAGCTTCGCACGGGCAAGGACCCTCCACCAACACCAGTGGATCCGCACCGGAGAGAGGCCGTACAAATGTTCAGACTGCAGGCAAAAAAAGGCAGCCATTTTCGGTGTTTTTACATTTAATTATTTCCTTTTTAATTACTTAAAGTTCAGAATTGTAACATTGGATCAAACCAGTGACTGCTGCGAAAGGGCAGCGGACAACCAGGGAAAGACCTAGTGACAGCCTGGAGAGACTGCTGACCGGAGGCTGGCATGGGCTAGCTCCTCATGTCAGCAGGATCCATCGCTAATCAGCGTTTGGATCCACCCTTATATTGCTACGGAAGGAATCGACTATGAATAAGACAACTAGCACAGCAATTGACAGAGCAGCAGCACAGGCAGGACATAAGTTACAAAGCTGCATCTGTGACTGGGAAAAGATAACATCAGAGAAGGGTCTCAAGATCCACCAGGGCAGGAAAAAGTGCCTGAGAGAGCTTGGTGACGGGCCTCGCATTGACCATTACTTTCTCAGAGGTAGGCTAAATCAGTCGAGTGAAGCCCAGTGGTAGGTTGACCACCACAGTCCACAGGGTATCAGCACCCCAGGCCAAGCTCAACCAAGTACTGTCCCACCAACAGACACGAGTCCAGAGCCCAGCCAGCCACAGTCAACGGTAGAGAGGAGGATGGAAGGAAATAAGACGAATGGAGCAGTCACTGGCTGTGGCTGAAGAGGAAAGATGCTGTCTGTGCTGTCACGTGACCATCTAGAGGCTAACCATAAGACACACACCCAGGGCTGATCACCCTGCGGTGGGCCTGCCTCGACTGAGGGTGTCGTGATAAACGGCCGAAAAACCCAGTGACGTTGAGGTACACAACTGAAGATGTGTCTGATTGGCAGCCAATCGCCTAGTGGTCATCCCCAAGAATATCACATGTCAATTGTAGTGAAAAACACGAGGGATTGTAACATCCAGTCCCACTAATCAATACTTTGGATAATTATTTATGTTTTAAAACTGTATTAATATTGTGCCTTGCTGCATTTTCCCCTTTATGATACTTTGTGTGGAGAAGGCTGGGATATAAGGGATGGGTCCGTGGTTTCCCACTCCCTGTGTGAATTGGGGACCAGGGACGGGTATCATTGCCGCATGTCCCACCCTCTATAGACTGCATCTTCCCACTGGGATAAACTGCCCCCACTGGGATATTCTGACTGTGCGGATCGCTGGGATCGGGGCTGTTGTGATGCAGTCTGGTTATTGCACTGAGTTCATCAACACGGCGATTGATAAATCAACCACTTTTATTGTTGCCACAAGGCAGGAGTGACCAAAGGAGACTGTCATCCCTGCCCTCACTGCACTGTTGCATTTACCACCGAGAAGTTCCTTATACGACACTTAAGAAGGCATCCTGAAGCCTCCAGCCGAACGTCAGCTGGACAACCTTCTGCCTCCGGTGTGAACCCAGATTCACATGTAAACGTGGGCAGAGTCCATTCACAGCATCTGACGGATCTAGTGGAATTGGGAAATCAGGTGATCTTCAAGCACGGACAAAGGAGAGACGGCATGAATGTGCAGGCTGTGGAAAGTGTGTTACATGGGCAGCGACCCTCCACCCACACCAGAGAGAGGCCGTAGAAATGTTCTGACTGTGGGAAGAGCTTCACATACTGAGGGCCCCTCCAGAAACACCAGCAGATCTACGCTGGCTTTCAGAGTTCAGTATAACTCACAAATCTGATACACTTGGGAGTTTGGTGCTGGACGGCAGATTTTCCAGGCTATTGCATGTTTTAATATTAGTCCACCGACATTGTTTAGTTTAGTTTAGAGAGCCCATCGAGTATGCGCTGACCAGCGATCACCACATAATAACACTATCCTACACACACTAGGGACAAATTACAATTATACCAAGCCAATTAACCTATAAACCAGTACGTCTTTGGAGTGTGCGAGGAAACCGAAGATCTCGGCGTAAACCCACTCAGGTCACAGGGAGAACGTACAAACTCCATACAGACAGCACCCATAGTCAGGATCAAACCTGGGTCTCTGGTGCTATAAGGCGGCAACTCTACAGCTGCGCCACCGTGCCGCTTCAAATGAAGCCGTTCCTATTGTTCCAACGAAGCCGACAATATCTTGTGGAACAGCACCGCATTTTGGTGTGATGCAGCCTTGAAGTTATCATTAATATGGGCAATTTCAGATAACCAGCCTTTCCAGTTTGTATCAGAACTGGCCACATTATGCGACTGCATCCAGTTCTGATGAACAGTCATTGATCTGAGAAGACATTTTTCAGAAGGTGTTTCAACATGGGTAAGAAAGGTCAGAGGGCTATGGGCCAAACGTGGGCAAATAGGGTCAGCTTAGAGGGGGCATCTTGGTCAGCATGGACTAGTTGGGCCGAAGGGCCTGTTTCTACAGGACCGTAAAACATGAACTGTTTCTTTCCCCACAAGATGTTGCCCGACCGGCTGAGTATTTTGAGCATTTTCTGTCATTATTTCTTTGTTCCGTCTTTATCTTTAATCGTTGTCCAGCCCCGAGTTGACTTGTTTGAGGTGTAGGTCGTTCCCAGCTTGCGGACACACTAAAGTACACCCCGTACACATGAGCGAGTGTCTGGGAGACGGTGGGATGGAGTTACCGGCTGCTGCGGGGCTGCAGGCATCTTCTGCCATGTGGGAACGCTGTTCATGGCCGCATGTTCCGCTTGTGAACCGTTCCCAGGAAGGGAACCCTGCCGTAACCTGGGGAACGTCCTGCACCGTCTCCATAGCAATCTCTTGATGCATCTAATGAATGTCCCAGGCCATCTGTGTGCTTCCAACACAACACCATGTCTCACAGTCACAACTGGTGCTCTGACTTCCACAGTCTGCAAGTTTTAAACATCACAGTTTCAGCACAATCTCAGCGTACACCCAATTAACACATGTTGTATCTAGGAAGGAACTGCAGATGCTGGTTTAAACAGAAAACAGACACAAAAAGCTGGAGTAACTCAGCGAGACAGACAGCATCTCTGGAGAAAAGGAAGGGATGACGTTTCGGGTCGAGACTCATCACCAGACCTAGATTCAGGGGAAAGGGAAACGAGAGATATAGACGGTAATGGAGAGAGATATGGAACAAATAAATTATATAAATACAAAAAAGTAACGATGATAAAGGAAACTGGCCATTGTGAGTTGAGGGCTAGGTGAAAACGAGTTCTAGACAATGAGGCACAACAAGACTTTCAGACTAGTACAATGACTTGGGTGGGGGAGGGACAGAGAGAGAGGGGATGTAAGGGTTCAAGTTAGAGCAATCAATATACATACTGCTGGGGTGTAAGCAAACTATGATATGCTGTTCCTCCAATTTGCGTTTGGCCTCACTCTGACAATGGAGGAGGCCCAGGACAGAAAGGTCAGAGTGGGAATGTTTGGCAACCGGGAGATCAGGTTTCCCCAGGCACAAAAACATGTTGTACTTGCTTTATCTTTCTCATAGTATTATCAATCTTTACAACAATATTCCATTATAGCAACAACAAACACGTCGCAGGAACAGGCCCTTCGGCCCACAATGTATGTGCCGAACATGATGCCAAATTGAACATGATCCATATCTCTCCAATCCCAGCATATCCATGTACCTTTCCAAAAGCCTCTTAAACCACTATTATATCTGCTTCTATCACCACCCCTAGCACTGTGTTCCAGACACCCACCACTCTGTGTAATAAAAACCTTTCCCCCACACATCTCCTTTAAACTTGTCTCTTTTTTATCTTAAAGTTATACCCTCTGGTCGTTGAAATTTCCACCTTTGAGAAAGGGTCTCTAAATGACACCAGTGATATGTTAAACAGCTAAATATTTTACTGTTCACTTAAGCTACCTCTTATTCATCGCGCTGACTAATGCATGCGAAACTGGTTCAAGCATTGAGGAGACACCTTCCAGAAGATTAGCAGTGACACATAGCAGTGCATATTGTAAAAAAATGATTTATTACAAAACGTTTTTTTATACTGTTGGATTAACTTCAGGAAAATTACTATTCCCAACATGCTGCTTTCATCCAACTTCCTGTTCAGAGCTGATAAAATAGGGCAGTACTAGCGACAGAGACATGGGTTCGATTCCGACTATGGGTGCTAGCTGTACGGAGTTCGTATATTCACCCCGTGACTTTGGTCAAAGTGGATGTGGAGAGGATGTTTCCACCAGTGGAAGTGTAGGACTAGAGGTGATAGCCTTAGTATTACAGGATGTTCCATGAGGAAAGAGATGAGAAGAAATTTATTTAGCCAGATGGTGATGAATCTGTGGAATTCTTTGCAAGAGTTTCCAAGTCAGTGGACAATTTTAAAGCAGAGACAGATTCATGAATAGTACGGGTGTCAGAGGTTATGGGATTAAGGCAGGAGAATAAGGGTAGGAGGGAGAGATCAGCCATGATTAAATGGCAGAGTAAACTTGATGGGCAGAAATGATCTAATCCTTCTCCTAACACTTATGACCTGCGTGTGTTTCCCCCGAGATCTTCGGTTTCCTTCCCCCACTCAAATAACATGCAGGTTTGTAGGTAAATTGTCTTGATATAAGTGTAAATTGTCCCTAGTGTGTGACAATAGACAATAGGTGCAGGAGTAGGCCAGTACCCCGTTCCTGCCTTCTCCCCATATCCCCTGACTCCTCTATCTTTAAGAGCTCTATCTAGCTCTCTCTTGAAAGTATCCAGAGAACCTGCCTCCACCGCAGAGAATTCCACAGACTCACAACTCTCAATGAGAAAAAGTGTTTCTTCGTCTCCCTTCTAAATGGCTTTCCACTTATTCTTAAACTGTGCCCCCCTGGTTCTGGACTCCCCCAACATCGGAAACACGATTCCTGCCTTTAGTGTGTCCAAACCCTTAACAATCTTATATGTTTCAATAAGATCACCTCTTACCCTTCTAAACTCCAGAGTGCACAAGTCCAATGACTCCATTCTCTCAGCATATGACAGTACCACCATCTCGGGAATTAATCTTGTAAACCAATGCTGCACTCCCTCAATAGCCAGAATGTCCTTCCACAAATTAGGGGACCAAAACTGCACACAATACTCCAGGTGTGGTCTCACTAGGGCTCAGTACAACTGCAGAAGGACCTCTTTGCTCCTATACTTGACCCCTCTTGTTATAAAGGCCAACATGCCAATAACCAACCGCAATAACCAACCCGACCTCCCACTGGCTCAGTACTTCAACTCCTCCTCCCATTCCGTATCCGACCTCTCGGTCCTGGGCCTCCTCCATGGCCAGAGTGAGTAACACCGCAAGTTGGAGGAACAGCACCTCATATTCCGCTTGGAGACCCTGCATCCTCTGGGCTTAAACATTGAATTTTCTCAATTCTGTTAACCCAGGCTGCCTCCTCCCCTTCCCACCTCTCCCTCAGCCCTCGGGCCCTCGCATTCCTTCTCTGTCTATCTCCCCCCATCCAAGTCGCACTAGCTTCTCATTTTCACACTACAAACAGCTTACAATGGCCTGTTTCCTTTATCATCGATACTTTTTTGCATATCTTTCATTCATTGTCGTTATCTCTCCACATCACCGTCTATATCTCTCGTTTCCCTGATCCCTGACCAGTCTGAAGAAGTCTGACAAGTCGATGCAAAATGTCACCTATCTCCTTCGCTCCTTAGATGCTGCTGCACCCGCTGAGTTTCTCCAGCTTTTTATGTAACCCTACTTTCATAGACTGATGTACAAGGACCCCCAGATCCCGTTGTACTTCCCCTTTTCCCAACTTGACGCCATTTAGATAGTAATCTGCCCTCCTGTTTTTGCTACCAAAGTGGATAACCTCACATTTATCCGCATTAAACTTCATCATCCATGCATCTGCCCACTCTCCCAACCTGTTCGTCACCCTGCACTCTCATATAATCTACCTCACAGTTCACACTGTCACCCAGATTTGAGTTTTCTGCAAATTTGCTAATGTTACTTTGAATCCCTCCATCCAAATCATTGATGTATATTGTAAATAGCTGTGGTCCCAGCATTGAGCCTTGCGGTACCCCACTAGCACTGTCTGTCATTCTGAAAGGGACCTGTTAATCCCAACTCTTTTGTTCCAGTCTGCCAACCAATTTTCTATCCATATCAGCACTTTACCCAATACCATGTGCCCTAATTTTACCCACTAATAAAGTGGGATCTTATCAAATGCTTTCTGAAAGTCCAGGTACACTACATCCACTGACTTTCCCTTGTCCATTATCCTAGTTACATCATCAAAAAATTCCAGAAGATTAGTCAAGCATGATTTCCCCTTCCTAAGTCCATGCTGACTCGGACCGATCCTGTTACTGCAATCCAAATGGGCTGCTATTTCATCTTTTATAATTGACTCCAGCATCTTCCCCACCACCAATGCCATGCTAACTGGTCTATAATTCCCTGTTTTCTCTCTCCCATCTTTCTCAAAAAGTGAGATAACGTTAGCGACCCTCCAATCCACAGGAACTGATCCTGAGTCTATAGAACATTGGAAAATTATCACCAATGCTTCCACTATTTCTCGAGTCATTTCCTTAAGTACCCTGGTATGCAGACCATCAGGCCCTGGGGATTTATCAATCTTCAGTCCCTTGGGATTTATCAGTCTTCAACCCCATTAGTCTACCCAAAGCTATTTCCTACCTAATGTGGATTTCATTCAGTTCCTCTGTCACCCCAGATCCTCTGGCCACTACTATATCAGGAAGATTGGATCTGTCTTCACTAAGGAGGACACAAACAAAGTACCTGTTCAACTCATTTGCTATTTCCTTGCTCCCCATAATAAATTCACCTTTTTTAGTCTTCAAGGGTCCAACTTTGGTTTTAACTATTTTTTTCTACTTCACATCCCTAAAGAAGCTTTTACTATCTTCCTTTATATTCTTGGCTAGCTTACCTTCGTACCTCATCTTTTCTCCCCGTATTGTCTTTTGTTACCTTCTGTTGCTCTTTAAACATTACCCAATCCTCTTGCTTCCCGCACATCTTTGCTACGTTGTACTTCTCTTTTATTTTTATATTGTTCCTGATGTCCCTGATCAGCCACGGTCGCCCCTTACTCACTTTGGAATCTTTGTTCCTCCTAGAAATAAACTGCTCCTGCACCCTCTGTATTAGTCCTAGAAAAACCTGTCATTGTTGTTCCACTGTCATCCCTGCTAGGGTATCTTTCCAGTCAACTTTGGCCAGCTCAAACGTTCAAAATGGGGAATTCAAATATGTCGGAAATGCCACATCTTGAAGAAATGAGATTGCTCCTACTAGGCAAAGTAGACAAATTCTTAAAGATCTGGTCTCCTTTTATCGGCTTTTTAGAAGCATATGGTGCAACATAACATAACGTTAGAAATCAAATGGTTCAGAACCGGGTGACGGATGGTAAAGATACTTCTTCTTCTTGCATGTGGTGTGCATAGCCTAAAGTTGTAGGACAACTTGTTCTATTTGATCTTATTTGATTGTGCACGCCGGGTTGATTGCATTAGTCAAACCAGTGCGGACCACGTGAAGGTTGCAATCTTCCACCCCGTAAAGACACAAAATAGGTATATCTCTCCTCATTTATTTTCTCTCTCTCTTTTTCTTTCAATCTTCTTAGCTTTTTACCTCTGCTCTCTGTCTCTTTCGCTATCAGTTTCTACTCACTTGTCTATCTATCTCGACGCCCTTTATTTCCCTTTCTCTTTCACTGTTCGTTTATTATCAAATTAATAAGAAGTTGTACAAGAATGGAATGTGTATGCATTAGGTACTTAGGTACCACACTACTGTACTTACTTCTAACAAAAAATAATGTAAGTAAATAAATGAATAAATAGAAAACTTTGGCCAGCTCCTCCCTCATGGCCCCATAGTCCCCTTTATTCAACTGCAACACTGACACCTCCAATCTACTCTTCTCCCTCTCCAATTGTAGATTAAACCTGACCATATTATGGTCACTACCTCCTAATGGCTCACTAACCTCAAGTTCCTTTATCAAATCCGGTTCAATAAATAACTCTAAATCTAGAATTGCTCCAATACAAGCTGCTCTAATAATCCTTCACAAAGGCACTTTACAAAGTCCCTTTCTTGGGGTCCAGTACCAACCTGATTTTCCCAGTCTACCTGCATGTTGAAATCTCCCATAGCAACCACAGCATTACCTTTGCTACATGACAATTTTAACTCCTGATTCAACTTGCACCAGGCTACTGTTTGGGGCCCTGCAGATAAGTCCTACTATGGTATTTTTACCCTTCCAATTCCTTAGTTCTATCCATACTGACTCCACATCTCCTGTTTCTATGTCAAGGGACTGAATTTCATTCCTCACCAACAGTGCTAACCCCCCCCCCCCCCCCCTTCTGTCTTTTCGATAGGAGGTACACCCTTGAATATTCAGTTCCCAGCCCTGGCCCTCTTGCAGCCATGTCTCTGTTTCTGTGTAGGATAGTGTTAGTGTGCGGGGATCACTGGTCGGCGTGGACTCGGTGGGCTGAAGGGCCTGTTTCCGCGCTGTATCTCTAAACTACACTAAAATGGAGTCCCATCCCGAGTAGGCAGAACCTTCCCATTGAAACACTTACTAGTTACTTGAATCCCAGTAGATTACGTCACCACGTATCTGATCTTTGATTCTTTATTGGCCGGTCACAACATCAAAATGAACGGGTAAAGCAAAGAACCGCAGATGCTGAAAATCTGAAATTAAAAAGGAAGAAAATTCAAAAAACATTCAGCAGGTTAGACAGCATTTGTGGAGAAAGGAACAGTTCAGTTTCAGATCAGAGACCCTTCACCAGAGTAGGAAAGCAACATAAACAAGTTGTTTTTCAGTTCTAGAGAGTGGTTGAGGTGGATTGGTGAAACAAAGGGGATAATATTCTCTGATTGGGCAAGAACAGATGAAGAAACAGTATTTGGAGTCAACAATTAGAATAAGATGATGGAACAAGGAACTGCAGACCAGACTATACTAACAGAACAATAAAACGGACGTAGATGAGATTAAACTCACCCAGAGGGTGGTTGCAATCTGGGACACGTGGCCTGAGGACATGGGGGAGGCTTGAACTTTCCCTGCAGCTGCAGGAGATGCTCCACAGCAGAAGCTGTTTCACTGAAGGAGGGGCTTCAATGCAGGAACCTACTCCCCTTCAGGACAAGCTGCCCACGTGATCGCTTCTCGGCCTTTTGGCTAAGATCAAGTGTAGTAAATGTTCTTACACTTGAAGGAGTGAAAGAGACTATCTGTTCTTATTAGAACGGATCTGGCGGTCCCTTGGGGACAAGGGCCGTGGATTGCGGAGCGAACTTGGAGACGAGGAGTTGTGGCTGCAGGCTTAGAGGTGGACCCATGCTGGTTGGGTAACCAACCTAACACCTTTTAGCCACAATGTCAGCAGCAGCAGGAGCAGGAGTACAGGGTATTCGGAATACCCTGAGAATAAGCGTCAAGGACCTCAGTGAGGGGACCCTCTTTTCAAGAGACCTGTTTGTGAAGAAGGTCTTGCTAGGGCCCTCAAATATGAGGCTAAGGACATCTACTGCCTCCAGGATTTCACACGTAACGGATATTTTGACGTTACCTTCAAGTATCCGACGGGATGGCAGAAGGTGATGGAAGACTTTCGGGAGAGGGGGAATGAAGCTCCGCTGTCGCTGCTCAAAGTGCAGCCGCTCTTCACCCTCCCCACTCAGAAGGAAAGGTTGATCACCGTGCACATGTTCAACCCACATATGCCGGTAGTCGATGTCCTCACGTTCCTTGCTCGCTACGTTGAGGGAACAGGGAACTGTGTGGACGTGAAGGACATGCATGGAATTTGGACGAGCAAGAGGCAAGTCAAGGTGAAGCTCAGGGTGGACAAGGACGGAGAAATTGTCCACCCCCCCTCGGTTTTCGCGATTGGAGGAAACCGAGGCTACCTGAGCTACGAAGAGCAACCAAGGCTGTGCAGGAAATGCAACAAGCCTGGGCATGTGATGGCCCAATGCACAGCAGTTGTATGCAAAAACTGCAAGACGGAGGACCACGAGACAAAGGATTGTCAGGACAGCAAGAACTGCAACCTGTGTGGGGAGGCAGGCCACCTTTACAGTGCTTGCCCTAAAAGAGCCTGCACCTATGCACAGGCAACAAGGGGGGCTGCTGCCAGCACCCCCAAGGTGGGTGAAGCACCCCCCACCACTACCAAGACCCCAGCAGAGAAAGGAAACGCAGATGAGGACAGCCCAACCACTGTGAAGCCCCAAGTGCCAGAAGGAGACGCCCAGCATCTTGCCCAGGAGGGAGAGTCAATGGAGGAGGAGGAACCGAAGGAGAAGTGGACTACAGTGTCGTACAAGAAGCAGAGGGTTCAGCCCAAAGAGCCGAGGCCGCAAAGGACTGGTAAGTCAAAAAGTAAAAGTAAACAACAAAAAAGATGTATTTCTATTACAGAAGGCAGCAATCTCTCCTCTTCGTCGGAGGATGAGGCGACCGGGAAGTCCCAACGAGGGAGACAGAGGATGAAAACGGGGGAAGAGAAGAGAGATGCCACGACGATCACCTCCCGGCCCCAGGAGACCGAGAAAAGAGAAGCGGCGGAAGGGCTCCAGCCCCAGGACATCGGGAGCAGTGCAGCGGTCGAGGGGCTCCAGGCCCAGGACATCGGCAGCAGTGCAGCGGTCGAGGGGCTCCAGCCCCTGGAGACAGGGATCATCACAGCGGCCAAGGGGCCCCAGGTCCGGGCGACCTGGAGCAGCGCAACGGCCGATGGACCCAGCTCCGGGCGACCGGGAGCATTGCAGCGGCTAATGGGCCCCAGCTCCGGGTGACCAGGAGCAGCACAAAGGCCGTTGGGCCCCAGCTCCGGGCGACCGGGAGCAGTGAACCAGCCACTGTGACCCAGATACAGGAGACGGAGGAAGCAGTATGCCCGAAAGGGGGTGGAACGAGAAGGCCCCCCCCAACGACACCATTGGTTCCGCCACCCGAAACCCACCTCATCGCTGGATTCCTGAGCCCAGGAAAGCTGAGGCAATTCGCCGAAACAGTGGGAATGAGGGGACACGAAAATGGTCAGTGACTCTAAAGACAATGGAGCTTAAACTGGCATCTTTAAACGTGCGCAGTATAAAGAGCACTGCGCGATGTGTGAACGCCTTACAGTACCTGGCCAAGGTCAAGGCAGATGTGACTTTTCTTCAGGAGTGCGGGCTGCCACACCTCCGCTGGTATCGGAGGTGGTCGCGATGGTGGCCCCACAGACTGTCGGTGTGGTCGGGGGGCAATGTCTGTCGTGCTTCCGGCCTGGGGATTTTGCTGCGGGGAGGGAACTTCGCCATCAATGAGGTAAGGGAGGTGGTTGGGGGGAGTCTCCTTGTGGTGGATGTTATGTACCGTGGCTCTCCGCTCCGCCTGATTAATGTGTATGCCTCACCCACGCAGAGCGAGAGGCTGGCCGTTCTCCAGCAGCTCCCTGTGCTTCTGGCCGCGTCCCGGCAGCTCGTTCTGGCCGGTGACTTCAACTGCATCATTGATGCGGCTGGACGATCCGGCTGTGCCGACAGCAGACTGGACAGCACGTCCAAGTTCCTGATGGATATGGTAAAAGATGCAAAGCTGCGCGATGCCTTCAGCGACCCTGCAGGCGGGGCCCAGCCACGGTTCACCTGGTCGAGATCGGACGGTTTAGCCCGATCTCGGATAGACTTTGTCTTCACGACGAAGGCCGTCACGGTGAGACACACTGACCTCACGCCGGTGTTCTTCTCCGACCACTGCCTCCTTCAGGCTTCCTGTCACCTACAGGACGACCGGAAGGCAGGCAGAGGGACGTGGAAGTTAAACATGAAGCTGTTGACCACAGAGAACATCGAGGAGCTAAAGAGGGACTACGCATGTTGGAGAACGGTGAAGCCCCTCTTTGACTCCCCCATACTCTGCTGGGAAGCAACCAAGGAAAACATTAAAAGGTTCTTCATAAGTAAAGGGGTTCAGAGAGCAAGACAGAGTCAGAGGGAATTGTGCCAACTCCAGACAGATTTGCAACAACTGCTCCTTCTGCAGTCGAGAGGGGTGGATGTGAAGGAGGAACTTAGAGACGTGAAGGACCGGCAAGCTCGGCTCTTTACCTCTGAATCGTCCAAGATCATCTTCCGATCCAGGGTCCGCCATGTGGAGCAGGATGAGACGTGCTCACGTTTCTTCTTACATAAGGTTCACAGGGGGAGCTCTGTGATGAACAGCCTTAGGGAGGAGGACGGCTCGGTAGCATCCTCACAAACAGGCATGCTGAGGATCTGCAAATCCTTTTACACAGATTTGTATGACCGAAAGGCCATAGACAGTACCTCCTCCCAGAACTTCCTGTCCTCAATCACGGAGGTCTTGGAGGACAGCAAGCGGGAGAGTCTGGACCAACCACTGACACTGGAGGAGCTGCCTGGCTCCATCCGTTCCTTTGACTCGAGTAAAACGCCCGGAAGCGATGGCTTATCGGCCGAGTTGTATTCGGCTCTGTGGGACTTGATGGGCCCGGACCTGCTAGAAGTGTACAACGACATGCTTCTAGCTGGTAGCATGTCAGACTCCATGAGGAAAGGCAACATCACCCTAATCTACAAGCAGAAGGGGGAGATGAAGGACATAAAGAATCGGAGACCCATAACACTCTTGAATGTAGACTACAAGATCCTGTCTAAGGCCATTGCCAACCTGGTCAAGTCTGCTCTGGGACAGGTGATCCACCCGGACCAAACTTGTGCTGTACCTGACAGGAAAATCTCAGACAGCCTAGCGCTCCTGAGAGATACCATCGCCTACGTGCAGGACAGACGGGTGGATGCCTGCCCAGTCAGCTTGGACCAGGAGAAGACCTTTGACAGGATTTCGCACACGTACATGAGGGACGTGCTCTCCAAAATGGGTTGGGGGGGGGGAATCAGGAATTGGATCAAACTGCTCTACACCAACATCCGTAGTGCAGTCCAAATCAATGGGTAGGAATCAGACCGTTTCCCTGTAAGGCCTGGAGTCAGGCAGGGTTGCCCTCTCTCTCCTGTCTTGTTTGTAACGAGATGCGAGATGATTTAAAAGGAGTGAACTGGGACATTTTGTTTTATGGGAAAGATGTAGAGGAGAAATGGAGGACATTTAAAGGGGAAATTTTAAGAGTACAAAATCTTTATGTTCCTGTTCGGTTGAAAGGAACCAGTAAAAATTGGAAAGAGCCCTGGTTTTCAAGGAACATTGGACATCTTGTTCAGAAAAAGAAGGAGATCTACAATAATTATAGGCAGCATGAATAAATGAGGTGCTTGAGGAGTATAAGGAATGTAAAAAGAATCTAAAGAAAGAAATTAGAAAAGCTAAAAGAAGATATGAGGTTGCTTTGGCAAGTAAGGTGAAAGTAAATCCAAAGGGTTTCTACAGCTATGTTAATAGCAAAAGGATAACAAGGGATAAAATTGGTCCATTGGAGAGACCGCGTGGACAGCTATCTGCAGAGCCAAAAGAGATGGGGGAGATATTGAACAATTTCTTTTCTTCGGTATTCACCAAGGAGAAGGATATTGAATTATGTGAGGTAAGGGAAACTAGTAGAGTAGCTATGGATACTATGAGTTTCAAAGTAAAAGAAGTACTGGCACTTTTGAAAAATATAAAAGTGGATAAGTCTCCAGGTCCTGACAGGATATTCCCTAGGACATTGAGGGAAGTTAGTGTAGAAATAGCCGGGGCTATGACAGAAATATTTCAAATGTCATTAGAAACTGGAATAGTCCCCGAGGATTGGCGTACTGCGCATGTTGTTCCATTGTTTAAAAAGGGTTCTAAAAGTAAACCTAGCAATTATAGACCGGTTAGTTTGACTTCAGTGGTGGGCAAATTAATGGAAAAGATACTTAGAGATAATATATATAAGTATCTGGATAAAGAGGGTCTAATTAGGAACAGTCAACATGGATTTATGCCTGGAAGGTCATGTTTGACTAATCTTCTTGAATTTTTTGAAGAGGTTACTAGGGAAATTGACGAGGGTAAAGCAGTGGATGTTGTCTATATGGACTTCAGTAAGGCCTTTGACAAGGTTCCTCGTGGAAGGTTGGTTAAGAAGGTTCAACTGTTGGGTATAAATGCAGGAATAGCAAGATGGATTCAACAGTGGCTGAATGGGAGAAGCCAGAGGGTAATGGTGGATGGCTGTTTGTCGGGTTGGAGGCAGGTGACTAGTGGGGTGCCTCAGGGATCTGTGTTGGGTCCTTTGTTGTTTGTCATGTACATCAATGATCTGGATGAAGGGGTGGTAAATTGGATTAGTAAGTATGCAGATGATACCAAGATAGGGGGTGTTGTGGATAATGAAGAGGATTTCCAAAGTCTACAGAGTAATTTAGGCCAGTTGGAAAAATGGGCTGAAAGATGGCAGATGGAGTTTAATGCTGATAAATGTGAGGTGCTACACCTTGGCAGGACAAATCAAAATAGGACGTACATGGTAAACGGTAGGGAATTGAAGAATACAGTTGAACAGAGGGATCTGGGAATAACCGTGCATAGTTCCTTGAATGTTGAATCTCATATAGATAGGGTGGTAAAGAAAGCTTTTGGTATGCTAGCCTTTATAAATCAGAGCATTGAGTATAGAAGCTGGGATGTAATGTTAAAATTGTACAAGACGTTGGTGAGACCAAATCTGGAGTATGGTGTACAATTTTGGTCGCCCAATTATAGGAAGGATGTCAACAAAAAAGAGAGGGTACAGAGGAGATTTACTAGAATGTTGCCTGGGTTTCAACAGCTAAGTTACAGAGATAGGTTGAATAAGTTAGGTCTTTATTCTCTGGAGCGCAGAAGGTTAAGGGGGGACTTGATAGAGGTCTTTAAAATGATGAGAGGGATAGACAGAGTTAATGTGGACAAGCTTTTCCCTTTGAGAATAGGGAAGATTCAAACAAGAGGACATGACTTTAGAATTAAGGGACAGAGGTTTAGGGGTAACATGAGGGGGAACTTCTTTACTCAGAGAGTGGTAGCGGTGTGGAATGAGCTTCCAGTGGAAGTGGTGGCGGCAGGTTCGTTGGTATCATTTAAAAATAAATTGGATAGGCATATGGATGAGAAGGGGATGGAGGGTTATGGTATGAGTGCAGGCAGGTGGGACTAAGGGAAAAAAAGTTGTTCGGCACGGACTTGAAGGGCCGAGATGGCCTGTTTCCGTGCTGTAATTGTTATATGGTTATATGGTTATATGGTTTGTCTGCTGTATTGAACCCTTTGCCGAATCCATCAGGAAGGATGGGAGCATAAGAGGAGTGATACTGCCCGGCAGTGGGGGCATTCAAGTAAAGACCTCCCTGTACATAGACCATGTCGCTGTCTTCTGCTCGGATCCAGGGTCGGTCCGCAGATTGATTAGTATCTGTGACCAGTTTGAGTCGGCCACGGCAGCCAGGGTGAACAGCAGGAAGAGCGAGGCTATGCTCTTTGGCAACTGGCCCGACAGATCTTCCGTCCCCTTCACCATCAAGCCTGACTTCTTGAAGGTGCTGGGGATCTGGTTCGGGGGGGCTGAGGCGTGTAACAATAATTGGCTGGAGCAGATAGCCAGGGTGGGGAAGAAGCTGGAGCTGTGGAGACAACGCTCCCTCTCCATAACGGGAAATAATTTGGTCATCAGGTGTGAGGTGCTCTCGGGCCTGCTGTACTTGGCACAGGTGTGGCCTGTCCCTCCTTCCTACGCCACAGGGATCACCCGGACCGTCTTCCAGTTCATCTGGGGATCGAGGATGGACCGGGTGCGACGGGCCACAATGTACGTCAGCAGACAACGGGGGTGAAAGCGTGCCCAACGTCGCCCTCATCCTGATGGCCACCTTCGTGCGTGGCTGCATCAGGTGGAGTGTAGAGCCAAGGCACGTGGGCACCAAATGTCATTACCTGCTGAGGTTCTACCTGTCCCCGATGTTGCGAAGGATGGGACTGGCACAGATGCCATGCAAGGTGCCAGTCAGCTGGACACTGCCGCCCCATCTGTCGTCTGTGGAAAGGTGCTTCCGGACCAACACCTTTGACCACATGTCCATTGGGCAGTGGTCAGCACAGAATGTCCTGCAGGCACTGCAGGGAAAGGACTCGATGGACCCGGTGGCGTTGTTCCCTGAGCAGACTGCCCAGCTTGTCTGGCAAAATGCTTCATCGCCAGAACTCACCAACAAGCACGAAGACCTGGCTTGGCTGGCGGTGAGGGGAGCCCTCCCAGTCAGATCCTTCCTGCATCGTCGGAACCTCACTACCAGCGCACACTGCCCTCGGGACGGCTGCTATGGAGTGGAGACGGTTGCCCACCTCTTTGTAGAGTGTGGATTTGCCAAAAGAGTCTGGAGAAAAATGTAAGGGTCCCTGGTACGCTTAATTCCGAACAGCTCCGTGACTCTGTGATTTACGGACTGTTTCCAGGGACACATTCAGAGACTGACATCGAGTGCTGCTGGAGGGTCATCAACTCGGTGAAAGACACTCTCTGGTCTGCCCGAGCGTTGCTCACCACCCAGCAGAGGAGATGTCCGTCGGGGAATGTTGCCGACTGGCCCACTGCAGACTGCAGGAGTACGTGCTGAGGGACGCACTGAAGCTCGGTGCAGCCAACGCCAAGGCTCGGTGGGGGAGGGCCACAGCCTAAGGTCTTTCCGCTGCTGGACATGGGGGGCACGGTATGGTGGAGACGCCCCTCAAAATAAGGGAAGGTATCCCATGCCGGGGGGGGGGGGGCACATGAGTGGCACGGGTGGGGGATCGATTCGCGAAATTTGAATAACGTGTATAGACTGTATGGAACAATTTGTATAGCCGCCGAAAATGTCGGATGGAGTTTCGCACGGTTGATGTATTGTATATATTTATTACTCGAATAAAGTCTAGTTTGAAATATAAAACCTACTCCACTGCAGCAGCTGCTCCTCTGCATTATCTGCAAGTTAAAACTGCATAGCAGGAGGTGCATCACTGCAGCAGCGGCTCCCCTGCCGGGTACTACTGCATTGCAGGAGGTGCATCACTGCAACAGCTGCTCCCGTGCAACATTAGCACCCACGAAACATCAGCACCCCTGCAGCAGCGGCTCCCCTGCAAGTTAAAGCTGCTGTATTGCAGGAGGTGCTGCTCCTGCGTCACTGCAGCAGCTGCCACACAAGTCCCTGACACGCTGGTAATTCATGACATCATTAGTCCCGTGGACAGCTCGAGCCGTCGGCGGGAAAAGGCGCCAGAAGCCGCCGAGAGCTCGCGCTGTCCTCGCTGTCCCGCCGCCGGGGGGAGGGGCCGACGCGGAGAGCGGCGCAGGCGGACTGCCCGAGAAAGCCGCGCGGTGACGTTGACGTTGACGTTGACGTCTCCCCAAGCCCAAGCCCCGCCCCGCCCCGCCCCGCCCCGCCCCTCCCCTCAGTCGCGCGGCGGCGGGAAAGCGAGGATGGGGGGAGACGGGAGACTCGCGACCAACGGCTTGTGGCGCCTTTTCCAGCCGCGGGCTTGAGCTGTCACGTGACCCGCGCTCTGGGTGGAGCCGCCGCTCACGTCAGGGGGCTATAAATAGCGGGAGCGGCAGAGAGGCGGAGTTTAGTTGAGGGGAGGTTCGAGGCGACGGGGTTTAGTTAAAGCGAGGTTTGGGGTGAAGTTTAGTTGAAGCGAGGTTTAGTGAGGTGTGGAATTTATCTCAGGTGGGGTTTAGCTGAGGTGAAGTTGAGGTGATTGAGGGTTTAGTTGAAGTAAAGTCGAGGCGAGGATTTAGTTGGGGTGCGAGGTTTAATTGAGGACGTTTAGTGAGTTGAGGTTTAGGTGTGAGGTGAAGTTTAGTGAGGTGTGAGGTTTAGTTGAGGTGAAGCTCAGTCGAGGCGAGGTTTCGTAGTGAGGTGTGAGGTATCGTCGAGGGCAGGTGTCTAGATGATAGGGTGTGTTGGCGACCGGGGCTCCGGCTCTGGGACACGGGTGGGCATGATGCTAAGGATGCCAAGGCCTTCACGAAGGAAGACATACATAATCTGTTGGAAATAGCAGGGGACCGGGGTTGAAATAAGATGGTGGAACTGAGTGAAATCCAGGTTAGCCGGGAAGTGGTGTTGGGTAAATTGAACAGATTAAAGGCCGATAAATCCCCAGGGCCAGATAGGCTGCATCCCAGAGTACTTAAGGAAGTAGCTCCGGAAATAGTGGATGCATTAGTGATAATTTTTCAAAACTCTTTAGATTCTGGAGTAGTAATATATATTGTAAATAACCCAGCACTGTGTCTTGCGATACCCCACTAGTCACTGCCTGCCATTCTGAAAAGGACCCGTTTACTCCGACTCTTTGCTTCCTGTTTGTCAGCCAGTTCTCTATCCACATCAATACTGAACCCCCAATACTGTGTGCTTTAAGTTTGTATACTAATATCTTATGAAAGTCTTCTGAAAGTCCAGATATAACACATCCACTGATTCTCCCTTATCCACTCTACAAGTTACATCCTCAAAAAATTCAATAAGATTCGTCAGACATGATTTACCTTTAGTAAATCCATGCTGACTTTGTCCAATGATTTCACCACTTTCCAAATGTGCTGCTATCCCATCTTTATTAACTGATTCTAGCACTTTCCCCACTACCGATGTTAGACTAACTGGTCTGTAATTCCCCGTTTTCTCTCTCCCTCCCTTTTTAAAATGTGGGGTTACATTAGCTACCTTCCAATCCTCAGAAACTACTCCAAAATCTAAAGAGTTTTTAAAAATTATTACTAAGGCATCCACTATTTCTGGGGCTACTTCCTTAAGTACTCTGGGATGCAGCCTATCTGGCCATGGGGATTTATCGGCCTTTAATCCATTCAATTTACCTAACACCACTTCCCGGCTAACCTGGATTTCACTCAGTTCCTCCATGTCATTTGACCTGTGGTCCCCTGCCATTTCCGGTAGATTATTTACGTCTTCCTTAGTGAAGACAGAACCAAAGTAGTTATTCAATTGGTCTGCCATGTCCTTGTTCCCCATGATCAATTAACCTGTTTCTGATTGACTGCATTTGTTTTAACTAATCTTTTTCTCTTCGCATATATATAAAAACTTTTGCAGTCCGTTTTTATGTTCCCTGCCAGTTTTCTTTCATAATCTATTTTCCCTTTCATAATTAAGCCCTTTGTCCTCCTCTGCTGGACTCTGAATTTCTTCCAGTCCTCCGGTAGGCTGCTTTTGCTGGTTAATTTGTACGCTTCATCATTTGATTTGATACATCCAGGGATATTGAATATTCAGGAGGGATAGACGAAAAGGAAAAGGAGGTGGGGTAGCATTGCTGGCGAGAGAGGAGATTAATGCAATAGAAAGGAAGTACATTAGCGTGGAGGATGTAGAATCGATATGGGTAGAGCTGCGAAACTCTAAGGGCCAGAAAACGCTAGTGGGAGCTGTGTACAGGCCACCTAACAGTAGTATTGGAGTTGGGGATGGCATCACACAGGAAATTAGAAATGCGTGCAACAAGGGTAACACGGTTATAATGGGTGACTTCAATCTGCATGTAGATTGGGTGAATCAAATTGGCAGGGGTGCTGAGGAAGAGGATTTCCTGGAATGTATGCGGGATAGTTTTCTCAACCAACATGTGGAGGAACCAACGAGAGAGCAGGCTATTCTAGACTGGGTATTGAGTAATGAGGAAGGGTAAGTTAGCAGTCTTGTTGTGCGTGGCCCCTTGGGGAAGAGTGACCATAATATGGTTGAGTTCTTCATTAGGATGGAGAGTGACACAATTAAGTCAGAAACAAGGGTTCTGAACTTGAACAAAGGTAACTTTGAAGGTATGAGATGTGAATTGACCAAGATAGACTGGCAGGTGATTCTTAAAGGGTTGACAGTGGATGTGCAATGCAAGGTATTTAAAGACTGCATGGATGAAGTACAAAAGTTGTTCATACCAGTTTGGCAAAAGAATAAATCGGGGAAGGTGGTGCATCGATGGATAACAAGGGAAATCAGGGATAGTATAAAAAACAAAAGATGAGGCATACAAATTTACCAGAAAAAGCAGCCTACCGGAGGACTGGGAGAAATTCAGAATCCAGCAGAGGAGGACAAAGGGCTTAATTAGGAAAGGGAAAATAGATTATGAAAGGAAACTGGCAGGGAACATAAAAACTGACTGCAAAAGCTTTTATAGATATGTGAAGAGAAAGAGACTAGTTAAAACAAATGTTGGTCCCTTGCAGTCAGAAACAGGTGAATTGATCATGGGAAACAAGGACATGGCAGACCAATTGAATAACTACTTTGCTTCTGTCTTCACTAAGGAAGACATAAATAATCTGCCGGAAATAGCAGTGGAACGGGGGTCAAATAAGATGGAGGAACTGAGTGAAATCCAGGTTAGCCGGGAGGTGGTGTTGGGTAAATTGAACGGATTGAAGGCCGATAAATCCCCAGGGCCAGATAGTCTGCATCCCAGAGTACTCAAGGAGGTAGCCACAGAAATAGTGGATGCATTAGTGATAATTTTTCAAAATTCCTTAGATTCTGGAGTGAATGGGCAGATGCATGGCAGATGCAGTATAATGTGGATAAATGTGAGGTTATCCACTTTGGTGGCAAAACATGAGGGTAGACTATTATCTGAATGGGTAGTCTATTATTTGAGTATAGGAGCAGGGAGGTTCTACTGCAGTTGTACAGGGTTTTGGTGAGGCCACACCTGGAGTATTACGTACAGTTTTGGTCTCCAAATCTGAGGAAAGACATCCTTGCCATAGAGGGGGTACAGAGAAGATTCACCAGACTGATTCCTGGGATGTCAGGACTTTCATATGAGGAAAGATTGGATAGACTCGGCTTGTACTCGCTGGAATTTAGAAGATTGAGGGGGGAACTTACAAAATTCTTAAGGGGTTGGACAAGCTAGATGCTGGAAGATTGTTCCCGATGTTGGGGGAGTCCAGAACAAGGGGTCACAGTCTAAGGATAAGGGGGAATTCCTTTAGGACCGAAATGAGGAAAACATTCTTTACACAGAGAGTCGTGAGTCTCTGGAATTCTCTGCTACAGAAGGTAGTTGAGGCCAGTGCATTGGCTATATTTAAGAGGGCGTTAGATGTGGCACTTGTGGCTAAAGGAATCAGGGGGTATGGAGAGAAGACAGGTATGGGATACTGAGTTGGATGATCAGCCATGATCACATTGAATGGCGGTGCAGGCTCGAAGGGCCGAATGGCCTACTCCTGCACCTATTTTCTATGTTTCTATGATACTATCCCTAATTTTCCTTGTTACCCACGGATGCACTACTTTCCCTGATTTATTCTTTTTCCAAACTGGGATGAACAATTGTTGTAGTTAATTCATGCAGTCTTTAAATGCCTTCCATTGCATATCCACCGTTAACCCTTTAAGAATCAATTGCCATTCTATCTTGGCCAATTCACGTCTCATACCCTCAAAGTTACCTTTCTTCAAGTACAGGACCCGTGTTTCTGAATTAACAATCACTCGCCATCCTAATGAAGAACTAAACCATATTATGGTCACTCTTGCCCAAGGGGCCACGCACAACAAGACTGCTAACTAACCCTTCCTCATTATTCAATACCCAGTCTAGAATAGACTGCCCTCTCGTTGGTTCCTCCACATGTTGGTTTAGAAAACTATCCTGCAGACATTCCAAGAAATCCTCTTCCTCAGCACCCCAGCCAATTTGATTCACCCAATCTATATGTAAATTGAAGTCACCCATTATAACTGTTTTACCTTTGTTACACGCATTTCTAATTTCCTGTTTGATGCCACCCCCAACTCCACTACTACTGTTAGGTGGCCTGTACACAACTCCCACTACCATTTTCTGCCCCTTAGTGTTTCGCAGCTCTACCCATATCGATTCCACATCCTCCAAGCTAATGTCCTTCCTTTCTGTAACCAGCAACGCTACCCCACCTCCTTTTCCTCTCTGTCTATCCCTCCTGAATATTGAATATCCCTGGATGTTCAGCTCCCAGCCTTGGTCACCCTGGAGCCATGTCTCCGTGATCCCAACTATATCATTATTAGCTATCTGCACATTCAACTCATCCACCTTATTACGAATGCTCCTTGCATTGAGACACAAAGCCTTCAGGCTTGTTTTTACAACACTCTTACCCATCGTACAAGTATGTTGAAAAGTGGCCCTTTTTGATTTTTGCCCTGGATTTGTCTGCCTGCCACTGTTACTTTTCTCCTTTCTACCTATTGTCCTAATTTTACATCCCTCTGTCTCTCTGCTCACACATTTGAGAAACCCACCTCCTCTTATTCTCTGTTTATTATTATTTTTTCTTCGTTCCCCCCTACATGTTGGGTCTGAGTGCTTCCTTTCTCTGCCTCCAGCCTCACACACTGTCTACTAGCTTTCTCTATTTGAGTCCCTCCCCCCCAACCGATCTGGTTTAAAGTCTCCCCAGTAACCTTTGCAAATCTCCCCGCCAGGATATTGATTCCCCTCGGGTTCAAGTGCAACCCGGCATTTTTCTTTCTTTTTTGTTAATATTTTTTATTAGAAGTAAATACATATTGATACATATTAAGACAATTTAAAATGTAAGAGAAAAAGAAAAACAAAAGAATTTACTATTCATCACATACATTCTTAATATTTATAAAATTTACAGTCATTCTTGTTTATACTTCTACATATTTTTTTTATTATTTTTAATAAAGGGGGAAATTAATAGAAAGAAATAATAAAATTAATTAAAATAATAATAAAAATAGAAAATTAATAATATGAGTGGAGTTTTAAACATTCTATTCTACATTGGAGATATATCAGTGATCTATTATATATGATTCTTCATCCATTCCCCATCCAGGTTTCAGTCAGGCCCTCGAACCGAGCCAATTTGTCCCTTTAGATAATCAATAAACGGAGACCATGTTCCTCTAAACTCATCTAGCCTGTCCGAGAGGACGTCTTAATCTTTCCAAATGAAGTGTCTCCGACATTTCTGTAATCCACATTTTAATAGTGGGGTTGGTAGGACCTTTCCAAAATCTTAGTATTAATTTTTTACCAGTTATTAAACTATAATCGATAAAAATTCTAATATACCTAATATAATTAATTTAGAATCTGGATAAAGATTTGTATTAACTACCTTCGAAATTATCTTAAACATTTCTGACCAAAAATTAGTAATTTTAATACATTTGCTAAATGAGTGCGTTAGGTTGGCTTCTCGGTGTTGACATTTGTCATATATAGCAGAAACATTTGGGAAAATTCTATTTAGTTTGGACTTTGAGAGATGTAATCTATGTAAAATTGTAAATTGTATCAGAGAGTGTCTGGCATTTAATGAGCAGTAGTGTATATGTTGTAAACTTTCCTCCCATACTTCTAAACTAATTGTTTGTCCTAATTCACTTTCCCATGCTTGACTATATATTTCCGATGGTGGTGCATCATTTTCCAATAAAATATTATAAATATATGATATTAATTTTTCTGTGTTCGAATGTTTATTTAAACATTCATCTACAATTTCTGTCTTTCTATTTCTAAATTCTTGTGAATTTGATTTAACATAATCTCTAATTTGTAGCTATCTAAAATATTCTTTTGCAACCCGTCATTTTTCTACAGGTCAGACCTTCCCCAAAAGAGGTCCCAATGATTCAGAAACTTGAATCCCTGCCCTCTGCACCAGTCCTTCAGCCACGTATTTATCCTCCACCTCGTTCCATTCCTACGCTCACTGTCGCATGGCACAGGCAGTAATCCTGAGATTGTTACCTGAGAAGGACCTAATCCTGAGAAGGTCCTTCTCCTTAACTCTCCTCCTAACTCCCTAAATTCTCCTTTCGGGACCTCTTCTCATTTTCTACCTGTGTCATTGGTACCTATATGTACCACGACCTTGGGCTCCTCCCATTTTAGGATATATTGGACACGTTCAGCCACATCCCGGACCCTGGCACCAGGGAGGCAAACTTCCATCCGGGTCTCCTGACTGCATCTACAGAATCTCCTATCTGACCCCCTAACTATAGAGTCCCCTATTACTAATGCCCTCCTCTTCTTTTCCTTACCCTTCTGAGCAACAGGGCCAGTCTCTGTACCTGAGGCCCGGCCGCTGTTGCTTCCCCCAGGTAGGCTGTGCCCCCTAACAGTACTGAAACAGGAGTATTTATTGCCAAGGTGTACAGCCACCGGGGTACTCTCTGGTCCCTGCCTCTGCCCATTGCCCCTCCTAACCGTGACCCACTTGTCTGCTCTCATGGTCTCGGAGTGACCACCTCTCTGTTATTCCTCTTTATGACCTCCTCGCTCTCCCTGATGAGACGGAGGTCATCGAGGTGCTTCTCCAGGTTCCTAATACTGTCCCTTAGCAGCCCCATTTTGATGCACCTGGCGCAGATGTGGATGTCTGGAAAGCTATCTAACTCCCTGACCTCCCACATCTGACATCCAGAACAGTAAACAGCCCTGGTCCTCATACTCCCCCTCACCCTGGATAAAATACAAAGTACAATACAGTACAATACAAATGCTGGAAGAAATCAGCAGGGATCTGACTCCCAATCAGCTGCTCCCTCTTGTCCGCTTCCACCAATCAGCGGCTTCCCCAAGCCCATTTGTTGTGAAATAAGAATGGAACGTTGGAACGTTACAGATCTGGGGTCCTCCCACTGCAACCGCTCCAATGGCTCCTGGGCCTCTGGCGGCTCATCACAGGCATGTAGACTCTGACACACACACACACACTGACACATTTAATATACTTTATACAATCCTCACCCTTCCACATTCTCCACAGATGCTGCCTGACCCGCTGAGTTTCTCCAGCACTTTGTACCTATCCACGTTCTCCACAGATGCTGCCTGACCCGCTGAGTTAGTCCAGCACTTTGTACTGATCCACGTTCTCCACAAATGCTGCCTGACCCGCTGAGTTACTCCAGCACTTTGTGTCCTTTTACGCACCAGTTCATGGTGTCCACAACCACTCTCATATCCCCACATCTGCATCCCCCCTCCCTGTCCCTCCTGCAGCCCCCATTGCTGGGGTTCCACAGCTTGCACCATCTGGGGATTTCACACAATGTGCCAGGGACAGATGGCAAAATCCCCCTCAGCAGTCAGTGCCACTCACCCCCAACCCCATCTCCCCGACCACGTTTTAAAGCAGAGATGGACACATTCTTGATTAAAACGGGTGTCAAGGATTATGGGTAGAGGCCAGGAGAATGAGAATGGGATTAGGAGACAGAGATCTGCCATGATTGAATGGCGAAGTGGACTCGATGGTCTAAATGGCCTATATCACCGTTAACTTGTGAACTTACCACTCAGATCATTTTCCAGCCCAGCAGAAAGTGCCCAGGATCGGCACCAAATGGTGCCAATAAGAAACGGGGAAAGTTGAGATGAGATACAAGGATGGATGCAAACTCCAGAATAATCCTGGTACAAACGGTCTCCTTATAAAGGGAGAGCCGGCAGACATGCCCAGTACTTGCTCCCACAGCGTGGAGTTCTCTCTGTGTGACCCAGTGAACGATGCCCTCGAGTGTCTGAACCCACTATGCAGCAGCATCAACTCAGTGGGACAGGCAGCATCTCTGGACCCACTATGGATCAACTCAGTGGGACAGACAGCGTCTCTGGACCCACAATGTATCAACTCAGTGGGACAGGCAGCATCTCGGGACCCACTATGGATCAACTCAGTGGGACAGGCAGCGTCTCTTGAACCACAATGTATCAACTCAGTGGGACAGGCAGCGTCTCTGGAGAGAAGGCACGGATGACGATTCGGGTCAAGACCCTTTTCCCCGACTGGTTAGAGATAAGGGAAACGAGAGATATAGACGATGAGGTGGACATAAAGAGCAATTAATGAAAGATACGCAAAAAGGTTACGATGATAAAGGAAACAGGCCATTGTTAGCTGTTTGTTAGGTGAAAATGAGAAGCTGGTGCGACTTGGGTGGGGGAGGGATTGAGAGAGAGGGAATGCCGGGGTTACCTGAAGTTAGTGAAATCAATATTCACACCACTGGGCTGGAAGCTGCCCGAGTAAAATATGAGAAGCTGTTCCTCCACGTTGCGTTTAGCCTCACTCTGACAATGGAGGAGATCTCGGACAGAAAAGTCAGTTAGGAATGGGAGGGGGAATTAAAGTATTTAGCAACCGGGAGATCAGATAGGTTCAGGCGGACTGAGCGAAGGTGTTCAGTGAAACGATCGTCCCGTCTACGTTTGGTCTCGCTTTTAAACCAGCATCTGCAGTTCCTTCCTACACATGCCGCTGGGATGGTCCACTGGGACTCAAACAATCCACTTCCCAGTCCCACCAGCTGCCACTCAGATCATTCACATTGCTGATGCAGGAGGGAGGGAGCGCGGAAGGATCCGGAAACCAAACTGGACTGTCACAAGGATCAACATCAAGATGATAACGTTTGCCCCAGTCGCCAATTTGATGATAATTCTGTCTGAGGGAATGTTCACTGGGATGAAATAAAGGAACCAAACCGTCTGGAAACAGCACTGGAGAGGAGTGTTTTAAATCCACAGTGGTGGCACAGTGGCGCTGCCTTACCACGCCAGAGACCCGGGTTCAATCCTGACTAGGGGTGGACATAGTTTGGACCTTCTCCATATGACCATGTAGGTTCTCTCCGGGTGCTCCGGTTTCTTCCCACACTCTAAAGACGTACAGGTTCGTAGGTTAATTGGCATTGGTAAATTGTAAAATTGGCCCTAGTGTGTAGGATAGTGTTAGTTAACGGGGCGATCGCTGGTCGGCGTGGAATCAGTGGCCTGTTGCCGCGCTGTATCTCTACAGTAAAGTGTAAACATAGTCTAGGGTGAGGGTTATTATTGTCACATGTATCTAGGTACAGTGGAAAGCTTTGTATTGCATGCTATCCAATTAGATCAGATAATACCATACATAAATACAATCAAGGCATACTCAAGTACAATAGCCAGAAAAAAGGGGGAGATACAGAGTGCAGAATATAGTTCTCATCATTGCACTGCACCAGTTCCACAGACAAAGTCCAAAGTCTGCAATGGGCTCGAGGTAAATCGGACCGTGCTCTAACATATGGAAGGACCGTTCAGAAGCCTGTTACAGGGAAAGAAGGTATTCCTGAGTTTGGTGGTGTGCGCTTTCAAACTTCTGTATCAATGGAGGACAGCACAGCACAGGAACAGGCCCTTCAGCCCACAATGTCCGTGCCGAACATGATGACAATTGACACTAATCTCCTCTATCGGCATGTGATCTATATCCTTCCATTCCACATCTAAAAGCCTCCTAAACACCACTATTGTATCTGCCTCCACCACCACCCCTGGCAGTGCATTCCAGGCCGTCGCCTTCTTCTGTGTAAATAAACTTACTATTGTTGTCAAGCTGGAGAGGGTACAGAGAAGATTTACAATGATGTTACCAGAGTCTGGGCTACAGGGAGAGGTGACGAGGCTGGAATTATATTCCTTGGAGCGCAGCAGGATGGGAGATGATCTTATAGAGGTGTATAAAAGCATGAGGGGAATAGATCGGGTAGATGCACAGAATGTCTTGCCCAGAGTAGGTGAATAGAAGATCAGAAGACATATGTTTAAAGTGACCGGGAAAAGATTTAATAGGAATTTGAAAGGTAACTCTTTCACACAGAGGGTGGTGGGTGTATGGAACGAGCTGCTGGGGGAAGTAGTTGAGGTAGGGACTATCCCAAAGTTTAAGAAACAGTTAGACAGGTCCATTGACAGGACAGGTTTGTAGGGATATGGGCCAAACACGGGCAGGTGGGACTAATGTAGCTGGGACATGTTGGCCAGTGTGGGCAAGTTGGGCCGAATGTATCACAATGGTGTACAGTCCTGCATTGATGTTAGATCCACTTGGGACTATTGATTTCATCAGATCATCTCTCCCCTCCTTCAAGAGGGGAAATTACTGTAATTGGATGAATGACGATTTTATTTTGCTGAAAATAACTATGATCAATTTTAGCAAATACAGTACATTCCATAATAGTTTTTTTCACCAGAAAATCATTTTTTCCTTTGCTAACAATTAAAAATATATTTTATCAGAGTATGACTGGACAGTTGGTTTATTTGGTCTTCTTTTTTTAAAATTCTGTGACAATTCAACGTTGTTTTAATTAAGTTACCAATCCTGTTGTGTTACTAACATTGACTTGATTTTAGGGTGACAAAGTCGACTTTTAAAATTTTAAAATTTAATATTGAAGCCATCAATTGGCCGCTGGGTTAAAGGCCCTTCAATATTCATATTATTTCTGAAAAATGTTTCCTTGTGATCTGAGGGGGAAAGTGTGAGGCCATTTAGTTTTGTTTCCAGAACCAGGGGCTACAGTTTAAGAATATGGGGTCAATCATTTCGAACGGAGACGAGGAAACACTTTTTCTCAGAGAATTGTGTGTGTGTGGAATTCTCTGCCTCAGAGGGCGCTGGAGGCAGGTTAGAAACATAGAAATTAGGTGCAGGAGTAGGCCATTCGGCCCTTTGAGCCTGCACCGCCATTCAATATCATCATGGCTGATCATCCAACTCAGTATCCCATACCTGCCTTCTCTCCATACCCTCTGATTCCCTTAGCCACAAGGGCCACATCTATCACCCTCTTAAATATAGCCAATGAACTGTCCTCAACTACCCTCTGTGGCAGAGAGTTCCAGAGACCCACCACTCTCTGTGTGAAAAAAGTCCTTCTCATCTCGGTCCTAAAGGATTTCCCCCTTATCCTTAGACTTTGACCCCTTGTCCTGGACCTCCCCAACATCGGGAACAATCTTCCTGCATCAAGCCTGTCGAACCCCTTAAGAATTTTGTAAGTTTCTATAAGATCGCCTCTCAATCTCCTATATTCTAGAGAGTATAAACCGAGTCTATGCAGTCTTTGTTCATAAGACAGTTCTGACATCCCAGGAATCAGTCTGGTGAACCTTCTCTGCACTCCCTCTATGGCAATAATGTCCTTCCCTAGATTTGGAGACCAGAACTGTACGCAATACTCCAGGTGTGGTCTCACTAGGACTCAATACAACTGAAGTAGAACCTCCCTGCTCCTATACTGAAATCCTTTTGCTATGAAAACTAACATACCATTCACTTTCTTCACTGCCTGCTGCACCTGCATGCCTACTTTCAATGAATGGTGTACCCTGACACCTAGGTCACGCTGCATCTCCCCTTTCCCTAATCGGCCTCCATTTAGATAATAGTCTGTTTTCCTATTTTTGCCACCAAAGTGGATAACCTCACATTTATCCACATTATACTGCATCTGCCAAACAATTGCCCACTCACCCAGCCTATCCAAGTCACCTTGTAGTCTCCTAGCATCCTCCTCACATCTAACACTGCCCCCCAGCTTAGTGTCATCCGCAAACTTGGAGATATTGCCTTCAATTCCCTCATCCAGATCATGAATGTATATTGTAAATAGCTGGGGTCCCAGCACTGAGCCTTGCGGTACCCCACTAGTCACTGCCAGCCATTGTGAAAACGACCCGTTTACTCCTACTCTTTGCTTGCTGTTTGCCAGCCAGTTCTCTATCCACATCAATACTGAACCCCCAATGCCATATGCTTTAAGTTTATATACTAATCTCTTATGTGGGACCTTGTCGAAAGCCTTCTGGAAGTCCAGATACACCACATCCACTGGTTCTCCACTATCCCCGCTACTAGTTACATGCTCGAAAAATCCACCAGATTCGTCAGACATGATTTACCTTTCATAAATCCAAGCTGACTTTGTCCAATGATTTCACACCTTTCCAAATGTGCTGCTATCCCATCTTTAATAACTGACTCTAGCAGTTTCCCCACTACCGATGTTATACTATCTGGTCTGTAATTTCCCATTTTCTCTCTCCCCCCCCTTCTTAAAAAGTGGGGTTACGTTTGCTAGCCGCCAATCCTCAGGAATTACTCCAGATTCTAAAGAGTTTTGAAAGATTATCACTAATGCATCCACTATTTCCGGAGCTACTTCCTTAAATACTCTGGGATGCAGCCTATCTGGCCCTGGGGATTTATCGGCCTTTAATCTGTTCAATTTACCCAACACCACTTCCCGACTAACCTGGATTACACTCAAGTCCTCCCTTGACCCGCGGTCCCATGCTATTTCCGGCAGATTATTTATGTCTTCCTTAGTGAAGACGGAACCAAAGTAGTTATTCCATTGGTCCGCCATATCCTTGTTCCCCATGATCAACTCACCTGTTTCTGACTGCAAGGGACCTACATTTGTTTTAACTAATCTCTTTCTCTTCACATATTGATAAAAACGTTTGCAGTCAGTTTTTATGTTCCCTGCCAGTTTTCTTTCATAATCTATTTTTCCTTTCCTAATCAAGCCCTTTGTCCTCCTCTGCTGGTCTCTGAATTTCTCCCAGTCCTCTGGTATGCTGCTTTTTCTGGCTACTATGTACGCATCATCCTTTGCTTTGATACTATCCCTGATGTCCCTTGTTATCCACGGATGCACAACCTTCCCTGATCTATTCGTTTACCAAACTGGGATGAACAATTTTTGTAGTTCATCCATGCAGTCTTTAAATGTCTTCCATTGCGTATCCACCGTCAACCCTTTTCGAATTGATTGCCAGTCAAACTTGGCCAATTCACGTCTCATACCCTCAAAGTTACCTTCCCTTAAGTTCAGAACCATTGTTTCTGAATTAACAATGTCACTCTCCATCCTAATGAAGAACTCGACCATATTATGGTCACTCTTGCCCAAGGGGGCACGCACAATAAGACTGCTAACTAACCCTTCCTCATTGCTCAATACCAAGTCTAGAATAGCCTGCTCTCTCATTGGTTCCTCTACATGTTGATTTAGATAACTATCCCGCATATTTTCCAAAAAATCCTCTTCCTCTTCGCCCCTGCCAATTTGATTCACCAATCTATATGTAGATTGAAGTCACCCATTATAACTGTTTTGCCTTTGTCGCACGCATTTCTAATTTCCTGTTTGATACCATCCCCACTGTATCAAACAGGAAAATTCATTACCACTGTTAGGTGGCTTGTACACAACTCTCACTCGCGTTTTCTGCCCCTTCGTGTTTCGCAGCTCTACGCATACCGATTCCACATGCTCCAAGCCTTCCTTTCCATTGCGTTAATCTCCTCTCTAACCAGCAACGCTACCCCACCTCCTTTTTCTTTCTCTCTATCCCTCCTGAATATTGATTATCCCTGGATGTTCAGCTCCCAGCCTTGGTCACCCTGGAGCCATGTCTCCGAGATCCCACGTATATCATACTCATTAATAGCTGTCTGCACGTTCAACTCATCCACCTTATTACGAATACTCCTTGCATTGAGACACAAAGCCTTCAGGCTTGTTTTTACAACGCTCTTACCCCTTGTACAATTTTGTTGAGAAGTGGCCCTTTTTGATTTTTGCCCTGGTTTTGTCTGCCTGCCACTTTTACTTTTCACCTTGCTCCCTATTGCTTCCACCTTCGTTTTACACCCACCTGCCTCTCTGTTCTTGTACCCATCCCCCTGCCACATTGGTTTAAATCCTCCCCGACAGCACTAGCAAACACTCCCCCAAGGACATTGGTTCCATTCCAGCCCAGGTGCAGACCGTCCTGTTTGTACTGGTCCCACCTGCCCCAGAAATGGTTCCAGTGTCCTAAAAAATTGAATCGTTCCCCTTTGCACCATTTTTCAAGCCACGTATTCATCTGCAATATCCTCCTATTTCTACTCTGACTGGCCCGTGGTACTGGTAATAATCCAGAGATTATTACCTTTGAGGTCCTACTTTTAAGTTAATCTTCTAGCTCCCTAAATGCACCTTGTAGGACCTCATCCCTTTTTTTACCTATATCGTTGGTGCCAATATGCACCACAACAACTGGCTGTTCACCCTCCCCCTCCAGAATGTTCTGCAGCCGTTCAGTGGCATCGCTGACCTTTGCACCCGGGAGGCAACGTACGATCCTGGAGTCTCGTTTGCGGCCGCAGAAACGCCTCTCTATTCCCCTGACAATTGAATCCCCTATTACTATTGCTCTTCCCCTCTTTTTTCCCCCATCATTTGCTGCAGAGCCACCCATGGTGCCATGAACTTGGCTGCTGCTGCATTCCCCTGATGAGCCATCTCCCTCATCAGTATCCAAAATGGTAAACCTGTTTAGTAAGGTTCTCTGCAGGGAGTCGGTATTTATTGCACAGACACTTTCTTTTCAGTATTTGTTTTGTTAAGTTTTTTTATTAGTTAGAAGCAATTACATAATTTTAAAAAAGGTGCGTGTTCATTGTTGACATAATAAAAATCATTTTGTTCTTTGTAGATATACATAATCAGTATTATTTATGTTAATCCTTGCTTAATAATTGTGCTTCTATATTATTCTTTTCCATTCTTTATAAAGGTAGAAAATAGTAGAAAAAGATTAACCAAAATATATATATATATATATATATATATATATATATATATATATATATATATATATATATATATATAAAGTTGGGAAAGAATGGAATGTTCTACAGATTTTACATCATTGGAGATATATCCGCGTTTTATTAAATGTACTACTTCATCTATTCTTTGATTCTGGTTTCAGTCGGGTTCTCGTGCCGAACCAGTTTGCCCCTTCAAATATTCAATAAATGGGGACCATATTTTTTTAAATAATTCTTGTTTGTCCATTAAGCCAAATCTTATTCTTTCCAAATATAGGGTCACCGACATTTCTGTGGTCCACATTTTTTATTGTGGGGGTTATAGAGCCTTTCCAAAATTTTAATATTAATTTTTTCCCAATTATTAAACTATAATCAATAAAAATTCTTTGATTCAAAGTAATGAATTGATTTGGTTCAGTTATTCCTAATATTATTAATTTTGAGTCAGGAGCCAGTTTGGTATTGATGACTTCTGAGATTATCTTAAAAATTTCCATCCAAAAATTATTAATTTTTATACAACTTACGAATGAGTGCAATAGGTTAGCCTCTAAGTGTTGACATTTATCACAAATAGGAGAAACACTTGGAAAAATTCTATTCAGTTTTGTTTTTGAATAATGCAGTCTATGCAATACTTTAAATTGTATTAAAGAATGCCTAATGTTTAACGAACAGTGATGTATATGTTGTAAGCTTTCATCCCAAATTTCTGGACTAATTGTTTGACCTAATTCATTTTCCCATGATTGCCTATATAAATCCGTCTTTGGAGCATCGCTATCTAATAAAATACTATAAATATATGGTATCAGTTTTTCTGTGTTCGGATGTTTATTCAAACATTCATCAAACATTTCTATCTTTCTGAATCTATATTCATTTGTAATTGACTTAACCTAGTCTCTGATTTGTAAATATCTAAAGTAATCCTTTGATTGAAGCCCATAACTTTGTTGTAATTCCTGAAATGAGAGAAATGTATTTTTCCTATAGAGATCACCCATCTTTGTAATTCCATGTTTTATCCATTGTAAAAAAACCCTTATCCATCCATGAGGGTTTAAATGCTGCGCTGTTCACACTAGGAAGAGATAGTGGTGTACAATCCAATTTCAATGTTTTCCTTATGTGTTTCCAAGTGCGTATTCCACTCTCTATTTTACTTCGGAGTCACGTGAGTGACTACGTGAAGACCCCGCCAGCACGCATGCGCGACATATCGTCGTACGCATGCGGAAGCGACAGTCGGGAGGAGCGGGACTCCTCCAGCGTAAGTTTAAAAAGCTTACGCAATGTCCGTCTCACCGGAGGGGTGAGCGTTGGCGACTCAGTATATTTATTTTGCAGGATACCACTATGGAGTCGCGAAAATCAAAGAGAGCAGCGGCAAGAGCTGCTGCCATGGAGAGCAGCCAGCAGCGTGCCGCTTCTCCTGAGCTACAGGTGTTACCTGCAGCTCCCGACTTTTCGCCTATGAGGACCGCTGGTACACCGCGGTCGGGCGGTAAATCCACCCGAAAGTCGGACGGGGCCGCCGACTCAGCTGGGTCCGGACCCGAGGACACCCCATTCGTTGATAGCGACGGAGGTCGTCTAGCCCGCATGGAGCGGATGGTGGAGCAGTTGCTCCAGCGTGACCTGCTTTTGCAGGGGCAGAGTCACGGTGGGCCTCTTCGCAGACCCACGGCAGGTTCCTATCACGGATTGCCTAATGTCTCGCCCTCTTCACAGGGGAGCATTGGGGGTCAGAACTGGGCTGACCCTGAAGAGGGGGAGTTGGCTGAACAACCTACAGTGTCTGGGGTGCAAGAAGAGTTACTGGATATGGTAAATAATCATGCAGTGCCTTCACAGAAAGGCCTACCCATCCACCCTAAGCTGGCAGCTAGCATCAATTATATGGCTACCAACCAGCTTCAGGAGCAGGCCATCAATGCCACAGCCAACAAATATTTAGCTCCTGAAAATTGTATCTCATTGAATGTTCCCGCGGTGAATAACCCTATTTGGGGGAACATGAGCCCAATGATAAGAGGGCAAGAAGTCAAACTTCAGAGGATCCTGAAGCTTTTGACCGCCGGGATTACGGCAGTGGCCAGAACTGCAGTGGGAATCGAGTTACCGGAGGAACTACAAGATGCCCTGGCTTTACTGTGCAACACACAGTATGAAATCAATAATTACAGGAAGAGCATCATTAAACCGGCATTCAACCCCAAGTTTGCGGGGTTGTGTAAACCACGTAATGCTCAACCACCTAATCTGCTGTTCGGGGACAACCTTCCCAAACAGGTGAATGACCTGGACGAGGAGGCCAAGGCCACAGGCCTGATCAAGGTACCCGGTACTTCCAAACCTCATTACCCACAGCGGCAGCACCCCTACACACCCACCGGACAGCGATATCATAACAGACCTGCCGGTGGTGAAAGCTCGAAGGCCGGCCCACCTGCACAACGGTCTTTTTAAGGCCATTGCCCAGCCCGGCCTTCTTGGAAAATGCGCCACTCCTACAACGTAACAACCCAACAGAAGAAACAAGGACAGAGACCGCACCACGGCAATAATCATGGAGGTAGGTGGGTCTGGCTCCCCCAGGAACATTCCTTGTCTAAATTCATCTTATGTGGGGGGGCGGTTGCACTTGTTTTATGAAGTGTGGCGCACTTTTACCTCTGATCCTTACATACTCGGAAGTATTCAGGGCTACAAAATTGAATTCATTTACGAACTCCTTACCCCGGTCCAGCATTCACCTAGCCGGAAGTTTATACTCTCACAAAAAGAAAGGACGGCAGGGCATGCTGAACTGTTAAGGCTAATTGAAAAAGGGGTAATTGAGAAAACCACCAGAGAGTCTCAGGAGTTCGTATCCAATATATTTACCAAAAATAAAAACGATGGCGGGTGCCGCATAATCATAGATCTGACCGAACTGAATACTTCTGTTCAGTATGTTCATTTCAAAATGGACACTTTTGACACAGCTAGACAGCTAATAGCTAATGGGTACTACATGGCATGCATTGACCTTAAAGATGCATACTATTCAGTACCAATACACAAGGATCATAGGAAATACCTAAAATTTATCTGGATGGGACAATTATGGCAATACAAAGCCTTGCCCAATGGGTTATCATCAGCACCCAGACTGTTTACCAAAATATTGAAACCAGCCTTGGCCTACTTAAGAAAACAGAATCACACTGTAATGGCCTATCTTGATGATATCCTCATTGTTGGGGAGAATTTGGAAACGGCTACATTGGCAGTTTTAGCCACGAAACATCTCTTTCAAAAGCTGGGGTTCATCATACATCCAGATAAATCAAAGTTGGAACCCTCAACTACCATGGATTACTTGGGGTTTACCATCGACTCGGTGCAAATGTCTATCACTTTACCACCAAACAAGGTGGTGCACTTGATGGAGGCTTGCAGGAGCCTTACTGGCATCAGGGATCCATCCATACGGCTGGTGGCCAGGGTAATTGGGAAGATAGTGGCTGCTTTTCCCGCAGCACAATTCGGACCATTACATTATCAAAACCTACAAAGAGCTAAAATTATAGCTCTCAAAAGTCATGCAGGCCATTTCGACAGGCCTATCAAGTTACCAGAAAAGGCAAAAACTGAATTAAATTGGTGGATGGATAATGCTCAAATTTGTTCCAAACCCATCACTATCATCAATCCCTCGATCATCTTACAAACTGATGGCAGTGCCAAAGGTTGGGGAGCAACTAATACCACCACTAGTTGTGGAGGTAGATGGAGTGCACAAGAACTAACCCTATTAAATACATTGGGGATTAATTATTCAGAAATGCTGGGAGCATTTCATGGCCTTAGGGCATACTGCTCAGACATGCACCAAGTACATGTTAGATTACAAATTGACAATACCACGGTGGTGGCTTATATTAATCACATGGGTGGAATAAAGTCGATATCATGTGATGAATTGGCCAACAATATCTGGCACTGGTGTCTGCAAAGGGAAATTTGGATTTCAGCCACTTACCTTCCAGGTAAACTAAACACAGTGGCAGACACCAGGTCACGCAAATTTAACGACAACATAGAATGGATGTTGGATCGGAAAGTGTTCACAGATATTGTAGAACGTTATGGGACACCAGATATCGACCTTTTTGCGTCCAGATTAAATCACCAACTGCCAACATATGTTGCTTGGGAACCAGACCCAGGGGCAGTAGCAATGGACGCTACATTGGGGGGATTGTTCTGTTATGCATTCCCCCCCTTCTGCCTCATCAGTCGGGTCTTGCAGAAAATCGGACAAGACTCCGCATCGGGTATTTTGGTTGTGCCCGAATGGCCTACCCAACCATGGTTCCCAGCGGTACAGAAGATGGCCACAGAACCTTGTATTCGGGTCAACAAACGACCTAGCCTGCTAATACATCCCGTCACAGGAGAACACCACCCATGTCATGACCGCATGGACCTGTTGATTTGCAGATTCTGAAACGGCCACTTCTGGGATACGGACTCACCAGCAGAACCATAGATACCATCTCAGCATCATGCAGGGAGTCCACCAGGAAGCAGTACCTGACCTACATCAGGAAGTGGGAAGGATTCTGCTCTACAACCAACACAACCTACGAATCAGCTAACATCACAGAAGTTCTGGAATTCTTGGCAACCCTTCACTATGATGAAGGACTGAGCTACAGTGCCATTAACTGTGCCAGGAGTGCCCTATCGACCTACCTGGGCAAGGGGAGTGACTAATTGGGCATTGGATCACATCCATTAGTATCAAAGCTAATGAGAGGAATATTTAATTCCAATCCCCACAGGCCCAGATACAACCACACATGGGATATCAGCATAGTATTAACTATGTTGCGAGGATGGACACCGTACTCGGGGCTCACCTTGGACAAGCTCACCTACAAAATGGTAATGATCATGGCACTTGTCACGGCACAACGGGTCCAGTCCCTGCACAAGTTAAATCTGGATGCCATGACTATCTCTGATGACAAAATCACTTTTTATGTGCAGGGGCTGTTAAAACAAGATCGACCCGGAACGTCGTTTCTAGCCTATCCAGCAGATACTCGACTTTGCATTGTCACGCTGATATCACGATACATTTCAGTCAGCAAAAGTCTCAGGGGCACGGAGAAAGCTTTGCTTATAAGCCACAAAAAGCCCCACCACAAAGTCACGGTGCAAACCATTTCTAGATAGTTAAGGGTGGTACTGGATGCGGCGGGGGTGGACACAAATATATTTAAATCTCACTCCACCAGGGCGGCATCCACTTCGGCGGCTAGGATTATGGAGGTACCCTTGGACCACATCCTGGCCACAGCGGGTTGGAGTAATGAGAAGACGTTTCATCGCTTTTACAATAAACCCGCGGCCTCTCCTGACTCTTATGCAGGAAGAATTTTGAGTTCTGCTAAATAATTTACCTTTCATGGGATATATATTTTTGTTTTGGTATGAATAAATACCTATTTTGTTTTTCAGCCAGTGTCATGTCTGAATTACGTTCATCCTCTTATCCCAGCATAGCGGTGTGTGAGCATGGAGTTTCCAGGGCATGAAATCACAGAGCTTTGAAATCTTCACGTAGTCACTCACGTGACTCCGAAGTAAAATAGTAAGATTAAATGAGAACTTACCAGTTTGAAGTTTGATCTTTATTTTATGAGGAGTTACGATGAGGGATTACGTGCCCTCCGCTCCCAACCCTCTATTATAAAGATCAACTGGTATGAAAGTTCTCTCTTATCTTACTATATTAGTCTACGTTGCTATCTGTGATTTCACACCACTGCTTTGAAGAATGTCGCGCATGCGTGCTGGCGGGGTCTTCACGTAATCCCTCATCGTAACTCCTCATAAAATAAAGATCAAACTTCAAACTGGTAAGTTCTCATTTAATCTTACTATTATAGGGTTTTCTTTATAGGTTTTTTTTCCTTAATTTGGTAATAGCAAATAGAATTGACCCAATTTCAAAAGGGAAACAATCTTATTTTTCCATTTTTAACCAATCTGGTTGTTTATCTAATTCTTCCAACCAAAATTTCATATTCTTGATATTAACTGCCCAGAAATAAAACATAAAATTCGGTAATGCTAAGTCTCCATTTACTTTTGATTTACATAAATGTTTCTTGTTTATTCTGTGGTTCTTATAGTCCCATATAAAATTAGTAACTATAGAATCAACCTTTTAAAAAAAAGTTTTTGGGAGATATATCGGGATTTATTGAAAAAAGTATAATAGTTGCGGGAGAAAAATCATTTTTATCGCATTAATTCTACCCAACATTGAAATGGGTAATGTTTTCCAATACAAAATATTCTTATCTAATTTATTCAGTAAAGGCGGAAAATTAGATTTAAATAAAGAAGTATATCTCTTTGTTACATAGATTCCAAGATATTTAAGTTTTTCTTTTACTATTTTAAATTGGGGAATTGTTGTAAAATATGTGGGTTACTTTCCCTTATTGGCATAATTTCGCTTTTGTTCCAATTAATTCTGTATCCTGATAACGAACTATATGGAGTTATTAAATTTAGTAAATTTGGGATACTAACTTCAGGTTTAGTAGTGTAAACTAATACATCATCTCAATAATGAGATATTATTTTCCATATCTTTGGTTGTATACCCATATATTTCAGGATTGGACCTCACACTTTCTGCTAATGGTTCCATTACCAATGCAAATAATAACGGGGATAATGGACATCCTTGTCTACAACCTCTGGATAAATTAAATTTAGTTGATAACATTTGATTTGTTGATATTCTAGCTGTTGGATTAGTATATAGAAGTTTTATCTATGTACTAAACGTCTTGCCTAGTTGAAAAAATGTCATAACCGAAAATAAATAGGGCCACTCCACCTGGTCAAAAGCTTTCTCAGCGTCTAATGAAATAATTGCTAGGTCTTTGGTAATATTTCTTTTTGAGTATATAATATTGAATAACCGTCTCAGGTTGTATGAAGAATACCTTTTTGGTATAAATCCTGTTTGATCCGGGTGTATTAATTTATTAATCACTATGCTTAATCTTTGTGCTAAGATTTTAGTTAATATTTTCTGATCAGTATTTAAAAGAGCTATAGCTCTATATGATCCTGGATCATCCAGATCCTTATCTATTTTTGGTATAAGTGTTATAATTGATTCATTTAACGTTTCTGGTAATTTTTGTTGAGTATAGATATGTTCGTACAATGTCTTTAAATGCGGAACAATCAAATCATAAAATGTTTTATAAAATTCCAAGCCAATACCATCTGGTCCCGGGGATTTACCATTTTTTAATGATCTGATAGACTCTTCAATTTATTTTACTGTTATTTCCGCATCTAATAATTCTCTATCTTTCAATTTTAACCCTTTAAGATTGCATTTTTTAAAAATGCTTCTATCTCTGTCTGGTTATCTATAATTTTAGCAGAATAAAAATGTTGATAGTATTGTAAAAATCTCTCGTTAATATCCTTAGGTTGTACTAATGATTCTCCTTTGTCTGATTTAATCTTATGCATTGTTTTTTCCCGGTCTAGTTTCCGTAATTGACGCGCAAAATAGTTTTTGAGGTTTATCTCCAAATTCAAAATGTAATTGTTTAGTATATTGATAAAATTTAACAACTTGATCAGAATATATTTTATTTAATTTGTATTTCAAAGCTTCAATGTTATTACGTTTTATCGTAGTTGGTGTAGTCGCCTTATCTATGTCTAGTTGTTTAATTTCCCTCTCCAATACCTGTTGCATCTCCCGATTCTTTAAAAATAAAATGCTTGAGAAGAAATCACCGTTCCCCACGTAAATGCTTTAAATGTTTCGTTTCAGGACTATCGTTTGTTTCAAAGAACATATTAATCTGTTTAGTAAAATATACCTGAGATCCTTTATCCTTTAAAATCTGTGGGTTAAGTCTCCATTGTCCCTGTTTCTCCGTACTTCCATTTATTTTAATCATAAATGTTAAAGGGGCATGATCCGAAATTATAATATTATGGTATTTTGAATTATATGTAAATATAATTAGCTTAGAATCCACCAAAAAATAATCTATTCTTGAATATGTTTTATGTGCCGGTGAATAAAATGAATATTCTCTTCCAGTTGGGTTTTCTATTCTCCAGACATCTTTGATATCACTAGTATCTATATATGCATTTAATAAATCACTGGAGTGGGATTTTGTTTTCCGTTGCCTTGATGATCTATCTAAATAGGGATTTAATGTACACTTTAAGTCTCCTCCAATTATTAAATTATGTTGGGATAATTCCAGAATTGTATTAAATATTTTCTTAAAAAACAGAGGGCTATCAAACTTCGGTCCATAAACATTAATAAGATTCAATTTTTGTGCATATAGTTCACCTCATATTATAATATATCTATCATCACTGTCCGTTATTGTTGATATATGTTTAAAAGGTATCCCTTTACGGATTAGTATTGCAACACCTCTGGATTTGTGTGTAAATGAAGAGTAATATGCTTTATCAATTCATTTAGCTTTCAATCTATGTTCTGCATCCTTTTTTAAATGAGTTTCTTGGAGAAAAATTACATCTGTTTTAAGTGCTTTTAAATGTGCTAGTACTTTACCTCTCTTAATTGGTTCGTTGATACCCTTAGCATTCTAGCTACAAAATGTTATACCTTCATCCCCGGTCTTCATATTTAACTCTTGCATCTTTTGTTTAGGGAGGTCTATAAGAGAGCAGATGGCTCTGCTCGACAAGCCCCACCTTACTCCGGAACCTCGAATAGATGAATCCTAAATCCCATTGATATTTCTTATGTATATATCTCCATTGATAAAGCTCATGATTCCATTCTAACTTAAAGTTATAATAAAGTATTATATTAAAAAAAAGGATAGATTAAAAGGTTAGTGGTGTGCAAAAAGGAAGAAAAAAGTACATCTATTAGTAGTGTAGTTAGTGATAGCCATACTAACATGGCTAGCCATCTACCAACTTCCGCAGTCGATGTAAAAAAACAAAACATAACTAGCTCCATACGCTCTTAAAAATCACATTTCCATAATGATATTTTACCAGGGGGTAATAAACATTATAGGTTACAAAATATTCAGATTCCATTAGTCAAATATATTTCAAAAATAAGAATTAGACGAGAAAATATAAAAATCTTCCCAAAGGGAAAAAAAAAAGTAAATGTGAAGAAAAGTGAAATTTAACTTTAAATCCAAACATTTAGCTAATTCTAAATAATTCAAATGTGAGTAATTAGTAACCGTTAGTAATAATTATTAATGGCACAGCGCAATAATATTAATATTTGTTAGTTATTATGTTAATACTGCCCGTAGAAAAGGCCTTATTCAGCATCCATCTCCAGTTTCGATTGTCCTTGGGTATAACCGGGCCTTAAAACCATCCAGCCTCACACAGTTACATTGTTCGTTGACATAATTTATTTTGAAAATAATGTTCAGTCATCAGGCAGGCTTGATCTTGTGAGCAAACACCAGTGCTTCCTCCGGCTTAGTGAAGAAGTGTTCTTTATTATCGTGGGTAACTCTTAATGTAGCCGGGTACATCAGACCATACTTCAATCCTTTCACCTCCTTCAGTTTATTCTTTGCCTCTTTAAACTGCTTTTTCTTCCTGGAGACCTCCACAGGGTAATCTCAGTAGATACTGATCTTATCTCCCTCATACATAAGATTCCTGGCACGGACAACTTTCTTCATCATTTCCTCCAGTACATGATCGTATTGTACCTTTACTATCATTTGTCTTGGAGGGGCACCCGGTCATGGACGACATCTCATCACCCTGTGTGCTCGAGCTAGCAGAGGCTGATAATCCAAGTTTAAAGCTTTTTGAAGTAAGTCTCCTGCAAATTCACTGGGGTCTCGATCCCCCTCTCTCCCTTCTTGGATACCCACGATTCTTTGGTTCTGACACCTTTGACGTCCTTCCAGCTCCGAGCATTTTTCAGTTATTTTGCTCAGTAAGTCTGATAAGCGTTGGTTTTCTCTGATAAGCTGCTTTGTTGTTTCAGCGCTTGTTGAAGCAATCTCCTCCAGGTTTGTTATGGCTGTAGAATGTTGATTCAATGCTTCCTCGGCAGGCTCCATTCTTGCATTAAAGTTAGTCTCCACCGAGCTGATTTTAACCTCCGTCTCCGCAGCCATATCTGTAATTTGCTGGCTCAGCCCTGCTTCTGTTTCCCACCTCCATTTTTCCGTTAATTTAAAGACTGCGGAGTTAATTTCTTCCTTCAGCTCCAACTTTAACTCATTAAACTCTTCCTTAAAATTATGAAGTTCTTCTCTAATATTTACTCTCTTCATTTCTTCTTTTTGCTCTTCCTGAGCTAGTGGTATATTTTTAATCTCCTGAGCAAGAAAAATCCTAAGATCTTCTATCTCAGAAGATTTTTTAGACTTTGGTCTTTTCGAGACATCTTCTTGGGATGATATTGCACCTGAGGCCGAGACTTCAGTCGGGCCTTGTTCTTCCATTGCCGGTGTTTGCCTTCCCGGCCGTTTCAGCTGTTTTGGGGGGGGGGGGGGGGGGGAGTGCTGCATAGACATACCGGAGTCGCAGGCCTGATAACGTCACTCACTCACCCGTTACAAGCAGTGTTGCAGGCAGCCGGTGCAGAACAGCAGGTAGGTCCGTTTTATCCCCGTTTTTCTCGATTTTTAGATGGAGCTAGCTGGCACTGGACTCTAACCCCCCATAGCGCCACCAGAAGTCTTTCTTGTCAGTATTAATGTTATCAATGAATTGATCATTTCCTTTAACCCAACGGGCAATTCAAGGTGCCAGGCATTGGGCAGAGAGCGATGAGTAGGAATCACAGCATCACGTTAGATCCCTGGCTTGGGGCGTGAAACTCAATACTCAGCGCAAAATACAAATGAACCTTTTACAATCATCCAATATCATTGTTAATATTTTCTCATTTAACCTGCCACAGGAATACCTGGGAGAGTCCAGGACTAGAGGTCATAGCCTCAGAATTAAAGGGCGTTCTTTTACGAAGGAGATGAGGAGGAATTTCGTTCGTCAGAGGGTGGTGTATCTGTTGAATTTTTTGCCACATAAGGCTGTGGACGCAGTCAGTGGATATTTTAATGCAGAGATAGATAGATTAGTACGGGTGAAGGGTTATGGCGAGAAGGCAGGACAATGGGGTTTGGAAGGATAGATAGATCAGCCATACTTGAATGGCAGAGTAGACTTGATGGGCTGAATGGCCTAATTCTGCTCCCATCACTTATGACCTTCCTCAGCTTGACGGCAGCTGAATCCAATCCCCTTAATTTGTGTCAAAGAGGGGTCCAGATGGGAAACGTCACCTATCCATGTCCTCCACAGATGCTGCCCGGCCCACTGGGTTACTCCAGCGCTCTGTGTTTTTATTTGTAATCCAGCATCTGCAGTTCCTTGTATCTTCCCTCCATTTCCGGACACTGTTCTCCCCTCCCTCCTGCCCGCACTCACCGGGGTCCCACGCACTCATCGCCCACCGCTGGAATCCCACGGTGGCCGGAGGAGCAAGGGACCACGTTGCAAACGCATCGGACACAGACTCGGGGAAAAGCTTGCATGAGCCGCGTGTATTGATGCAGCGCTGCAGAGTGTGAAGCTCGCCGGCTGAACAAAGAGCATGAATACTGGACGGTGCATGTGTGCAGGCACTGCAGCGGCAGGGGTAGAGTGCCGAGCACTGGGAAGGTTTGGTGATGAGGCAGGAGGGGATTACAGTGACCAGCGCCGTGCGTCCACTGAGCCGCTGCACTTCCCATCAGCAACAACAGGTAACATGATGCACGGAGCACCCAGGACTTGACGCAACTGCCAATAAAAATACTCTTGAATCACATTGATTCACAACACAATTACTTTAATAACATTAGAATAACATTAACAGATTTTGCCGGGACATCGCGGCTGCTGGTCAATCACCTCGCACAGAAATATTTTAAATACAATGCAGAATGATACAAATTAAAACACATTTTGGGTCTCAAACCTCCGATAAATTAATTACATCAACCAACACATTTCAATTTACAAATCCACCTGCTGCTTATACTTGGAACAACACTTGCAAGCTCCAGTGTCAGCATTTTACTGATCAGCCGTTCAAGAAAGCTCACAGGAATAAAGTGAAAGCTGCGGGGACCAGCAGTTTGATCAAAGTAACCGGAGCAATGAGCCAATAGTACAGAATGGTTCTCCTGACTTGTGGCAACAATAAAAGTGGTTGATTTATCAATCGCCGGTTTGATGAGCTCAGTGCGATAACCAGACTGCATCACAACAGCCCCGATCCCAGCGATCCCGTAGTCAGAATATCCCAGTGGGGACAGTTTATCCCAGTGGGAAGATGCAATCTAGAGAGGGTCGAACATGCGGCAATGATACCCATCCCTGGTCCCCAATTCACACAGGGAGCGGAAAACCAGGGACCCATCCCTTATATCCCAGACTTCTCCACACAAAGTATCATCATAAAGGGGGAAATACAGCAAGGGCTAATATTAATACTGTTTGAAAATGTAAATAATTACTCAAACGTAATTCAAAAGGAAAGAATTGAAATAATATAAAATGAAATACAAAGGAAATTATGACACTGTAAATTGGTGACCTATGTCTGTGTTACTGTTCAACACAAACTCTCAGGTGAACAGTGAAAGCTGCTGAGTCTCCAAACACATTCCCGCACACGGGACACGTTTCAAGGCAGGGGTGAGTTTTCTGCTGAGAGAGACGAGAAAAGCTCTTCCCACAGTCAGGACATTTGCACTGCCTCTCTCAGGTGTGGGTCCGCTGGTGATCGTGGAGGGTCCCAGCCCGTGCAAAGCTCTTCCCGCAGTCAGAACATTTGTACGGCCTCTCTCCGGTGTGGGTTCGCTCGTGATTGCGGATGGTCCCTGCCTGTGCAAAGCTCTTCCCGCAGTCAGGACATTTGTACGGCCTCTCTCCGGTGTGGGTTCGCTGGTGACCGTGGAGGGTCCCTGCCTGTGCAAAGCTCTTCCCGCAGTAAGGACATTTGTACGGCCTCTCTCCGGTGTGGGTCCGCTGGTGTTTCCGGAGGTCCCCTGAGTGTACAAAGCTCTTCCCGCATTCAGGGCATTGGTACGGCCTCTCTCCAGTGTGGGTTCGTTGGTGTTCGTGGAGGTGCCCAGCCCGCGTGAAACACTTCCCACAGTCAGGACATTCATGCCGTCTCTCCACTATTCGTCCTTGAATATCAACTGATTTACCAATTCTGTCAGATGGGGTGAACGGACTCTGCCCACGTTGATGTTGTGAGTCTGTGTTTACTCTGGAGGAAGAAGGTTGTGCAGCTGATGTTGGTCTGGGGACTTCTTATGTGCCTTGTGAGGAACTCCACTGTGCTAAATGCAACAGTGCAGTGAGGGCAGGGATGGCAGTCTCCTTGGGTCACTCCATCTATCACTGGAGAAGGAAACAGAAATGATCACTTTCAGCAAATAATCCACGTTTTGATTTGGAAGACAGATTAGTAAATGCTTCCGTGTTAATGGAGCTGCTCAGAGATGTTAAATGAAATAATTTACGGGTGTGTCTGGTGAAAGATTGTGGGAGGAGGGAGGTATCAATCACCAGATTATACTGATAAAGACTCAAGAAAGATGGAATCTGTCTTTGATATCCCCCAATGAACAAGGTGCACGTCAATAAGTTATTTAGAATTCTTCTAACCCAGTGTGATAACTGGTTCGTTAAAATGGGCAAATGAAAAGCAAAGTGCGGATGTCAAATAACATCCTGAGCTGGGAGTTGATGAGGATGAAAGCAGGGCAAAGGGGCTGAATGCATCTTTGTAAATGCTCAGTGATTCAGCGCGAGTTGCTCCAAGGACGTTTTGAATAAAATCAGTGCATACAAAGCGTTTGTGCTTCTGACACCTGTGACATCATTCAGCACAATTCTCTGCTTCACTATTCTGTAAATTTCTCATCATTACTGCAACTACTGCTTTGTTTTTGATAATAGTTTCTGACGGCCACTTTAAACACCTGTCATTATTTGACAGTAAAACAATTAAAGTTTGATGACATTGAACAATCCCTGTTCCAGGCGTACACTGGCCCAACCCCTGACCCAGGGCCGGCCTTAAGCTGATTGGAACGATTGCTCCCAATTGGGCCCCGCGAGGAAGGGGCCCCGCGCCAGAGTAATCTACTCTCAGCTCGGGTAGATCTACGTGTTTAACAGGTACGTGCCGTCAGGGTAGGCAAGGTAGGCACTGCCCACCCTGACTAAAATTATAAAATCGTAATAACTAAATATAAATAGTAAAGGCACAGGAGAATAATGCCTATCTAAGAGATCGATCTCTTAAGTAGGCATAATTCTCCGTGCCTTTCACCCGCAGCGCTTGTAACACGGGAGGGTCTGTGCAGCCCACGTGCCGTCAGCGCTGCCTGAAGCCATCAGTTTCAAGCAGGGCTGAAGGTAGCAGAAATTCTGTCTTTGCCGTACTGCGCATGCACATCAGTCTACTGCGCATGCGCAGCGCTAGTTTCTTGGCGGGGTTTACAAATATGGATTGGCATTATTTTAAGTGTATCTTAGGAAACAGGGAGAGAAGAATGGAGCTTGTGTACCAATGATGTGGCAAGTACATTTATTGGTGATGTTTTTAAATACCGTATTTTCCGGGGTGTGGGGATGGGGGGGGATGAGCTCCTTTCACAGCGTTTGGGGAGTCTGGCCCGTGGTAAAGTTGCGGGGAGGGCACGAATGTTATGAAGGAGAGGATTGGGATAATGCCACTTGCGACGCTTCTTGGACGGAGGCATGCAATGCCACCGCATTGAGGCTGGGGGGGGGGGGGGAGAAGTAGCTCGGTGGCTGAGCGGCTGCCGGGCCGGACAGCGGAACCAGCCGCCACCTTAGCTCCTTCTGCTGGTCCCCGCTCACCTCTGGCAGCTCTCTGTCTAAAAACCTCTCTCCAGCCGCTCGCTGGCCTCACTCATGTCCTTAAATTCCGACAGCGCGATTGTGGTTACTCAGCTGTGGGAATTTAAGGATTTGCAGGAAGCTGCTAACGTGAGTGAAGTCGGCGAGTGTCAGGTGACAGGTGTTCCGACGGAGAGCACTGCCAAAGGCGAGCGGGCCGGCAGAAGGCGCTGAAGTGGCGGCCAGTTCTGCTGTAGGGTCCCGGCGGCCGCTTGCAGCTCCCCGAGCTGCTTCTATCCCCGGATCGAGTGCAGTGGCTTCGAGCCCGGAGAGCTGCGGTAGCAGTGAGTGAGTGAGTTACTGGCATTATCCCCGACCCCCTCCATCTCAACACTCGTGCCCTTCCCACAACTTTACCCCTGGCACAGACTTTCCACACGCTGTGAAAGGAACTGTTCCCCCAGTTGGTCTGATTCAACTATTCCCTGTACTCCCGTTTTTCCCACCATCTCGCTACCTGCCATCACCCTTCACCCCCCCACCCCTTCCCTCCCCCACCCATTGAGTAATTCAGAATAGAGGAGATTAGGAAGCCTTGGGCAAATTGAATTGTTACTGTTTTTATTTTCAATTTTTACGGAGAACAATCTGCGCATGCGCGATTTAATTTTTTTTTAAAGCCGATTGACTGCCTACCCTGAGTAATTACTCACGGCACGTGCCTGGTGTTTAAGAAGGAACTGCAGATGCTGGAAAAGCGAAGGTAGACAAAAATGCTGGAGAAATTCAGACTGAAGAAGAGTTTTGGCCTGAAATGTTGCCTATTTCCTTCGCTCCATAGATGCTGCTGCGCCCGCTGAGTTTCTCCAGCACTTTTGTCTACCTTCAGGTAGATCTACCTCTGGAGGGGGGAGGGAGGGGTGGAGAGTAGAGGGGTGGAGGGGGAAGAAAGGGGTAGACGGGGAGGGGGGGTGTGAGGGAGAATGTAGAAGGTGGAGGAGGTGGTGGGTCGTTCGCTCACGGCAGTGTTCCAATCCCTCCAGTCACCGTGCTTCACGCACACAGCCCCAGCTCTACCCCTCTCTCTCTTCCCGGGGAGACGCGGTGAACAACAGAGATCATTTTGGATTTTTGGTCAACAGTACACGGAGGGCCGGGCCGGTGGTTGGAGCAACGTTTACAAACCTTCACTATTCTGTAAATTTCTCATCCTTACTACAACTGCTGCTTTGTTTTTGATAATAGTTTCTGACGGCCACTTTAAACACCTGTCATTGTTTGACAGTAAAACAATTAAAGTTTGATGACATTGAACAATCCCTGTTCCAGGCGTACACTGGCCCTACCCCTGACCCAGGGCCGGCCTTAAGCTGATTGGACCAATTGCTCCCAATTGGGCCCTGCGAGGAAGGGGCCCCGCGCCAGAGTAATCCCCTCTCGGCTCGGGGAGATCTACGTGTTTAACAGGCACGTGCAGTCAGGGTAGGCAAGGTAGGCACTGCCCACCCTGACTAAAATAATAAAATGGTAATAACTAAATATAAATAGTAAAGGCATAGGAGAATAATGCCTATCTAAGAGATCGATCTCTTAGGTAGGCATAATTCTCCGCGCCTTTCACCCGCAGCGCTTGTAACACGGGAGGGTCTGTGCAGCCCACGTGCCGTCAGCGCTGCCTGAAGCCGTCAGTTTCAGTTTCAGTTAGGATGGGG